>PVHP010041657.1:0-15349 GCA_004024765.1 Zapus hudsonius | reverse complement strand
GATGGCTCAGCGGTTAAGTAGCTTGCCTGCAAAACCTAAGGACCTGGGTTCAGTTCCCCAGTACCCATGTAAGCCAGATGCACAAGGTGGCACATGCATCTGGAGTTCATTTGCAGTGACTGGAGACCCTGGGGCACCCATACTCTTTCTCTTTCTCTCCTCTCTCTCTCTCTCTCTCTCTCTCTCTCTCTCTCTCTCTCTCTCTCTCTGTATCTCTCTGCTTGCACAAATAAATAAAAATATTCTTTTAAAAAGAACTAGGCAATTAAGAAGTATATGAATGTAAAAGGCTAGAAAGATTTGACATCTATGTTAAGCAATAATAAAGACAGAATTAAAGAGTAATTCTCCCTTTTGAGAGACGGGCTTAGACTAGGATGGGGGAGTCTAATGGGTGTTGGAAATATTTCTTTTCTGAAATTGATTCATAGGTCTCTTTGAAAATACTTGCCCTGTAAGTTGCATCTAGAAATGACAATGCATTGTTTTGTACACGCCAACTCTTACACAGCAGAATACTTGAACCACAAGAACAATATGTGTTCATTTGAAGGCTGTTGTAAGCAGTTGTCTAGGGTCCTGGCAAGAGAATAGTCCAGGTTGGAGGAAAGGGAGTCCTTTGCTAATTTGAATGAAAGGACTCTCCTTTCCAAAGCATGCAGCTTCGGGCTGCTTCTGCCCAGAGAGGTCATCCTTTTTGAATTTGATCCTCAAGGGTAGGCATGTGGCTTCACTTTCCACACTGGTGCTGTGTGTTCTGCATGTGTGTGTATGTGTCTCTGTGAGTATATATTATATATACTTCACTGTGAATGCTGAGATTTTTTAGCTTTAAATATTTTTGCTTGATAGTATTTTGAGCATCCTATTTTGACCATTAAAAAGTTTCAATACCTATTTTCAGATAAGGCATTCCCTTGCTCAGAAGACTGCCATCCCTAAAAATGTCCCCAGAATCACTGCACATCTGACCTGATCCCTTAGTTTTGTTTACTCTCCTCTATCCTCCTGCCTTGCTTCTGACAGAACTTCTTGCTCATTCTTAAGGACTCCCTCAGAAATAGCAAATCTTCCCCCAGTGGGAGCCCGTCCTGAGACACATGTCAGGCTCTGCACTGTGGACTTTCAACAAGACTGTCAATCATAAATGCTAGTCAGCGCTGAAAACTGTGACACTACACAAATTTTGCACATGGAAAAAACCAGAGTGTGAGAGACAAAAAGGAGCTCCCAAAACTAAGAAAGATTTTTGGTTTTATTTTCAATTAATCCCATAGCTAATCTATGCATGGATGATTCATAGGTACGCATAAGCACAGGGGATGCAGAATCTAATCAATTTTATTCTTTCCTTAAAAAGAGAGGGGTTTATTTGTTTTCCAGATTTAAACTATGTAATATATGTGTAGTTAAATATTTTTAGAAAATATGAGAATAAATTTGTAGGAATTTAAAAGCCACCTATAATAATCACCTCTATGATGAGTGACAACTGTTCATATTTTATGATTGATTCTTCCAAAACTCTTTTAAATTATATCCGAACTACTATTTATTGAGAACTTTCATTGAGTCAAAGATGATGTTCACTTATATATGTTCTCTCTCAATATCCTTTAAAATGATTTTGTGAAGCATTGCCACCCACCTAAGGTTTAGTAAGTATTATCCCCTCTGAGGTAACTGAAGATCTAAGCATTAAGATAATTTGCTTGTCATACTGTCACTCAGAGTCAGAGTGGGGAAGAAAAGTGAAGTGTCTGGCTCCAAAGTGAAATACAAGATGATAAATACCTGCATATATACACATGGATTACAACTGTGAGTTAGATTGAGGCCCTCAAGATATGTCTACCTAGAAGAACATGACCTTATTTGGATTAAGAGTCTTTTTTTTTAAAGTTTTTAAAAAATATTTTATTTATTTATTTATTTATGAGAGAGAGAGAGAGAGAGAGAGAGAGAGAGAGAGAGAGAGAGAGAGAGAGAGAGAGAACCAGGGCCATCACCTTGTGAGTCTGGGTACTGGGGAATTAAATCCAGGGCCTTAGGCACTAGAGGCAAGTGCCTTAACTGCTGAGCCATCTCTCCAGCCCCGGACTAAGAGTCTTTATAGATGGAATGAAGCCCAATGAGCAGGATCCTCACAAGAAAGTAGGTATAGAGACAGGGAGAAAGGTCAAATGGAAGATAGAAGCAGCGGTTAGAGATTAGAGAGAGAAGCAGAGATTACAAGCAAAGACCAACCAAGGACTTTTGCTAGTGAAGATCAGGCGTGGGACAGAGGTATGAAACCTCAAAAGAGAACATAGAGAAAGAGCTTGCTGACACAATTTCAAACTTCAGTTCTCCAGAACAGTGAGAGAATAAAATTTTTGTTTTGTAAAGCTACAAAATGTGTGGAGATTTGTTATAGAATATTTGATGTCTGCTTTTTTTGCCCACTTAGCATCATATAACAAACACCTTGAATTCAATGGTGTATCACAGACATGGATGTAAATTTACATAACCGTTTTGACTTAATAAAAGTATATTTAATCAGTCAATTCAATTAGACTGTAATGGCATTTTCAGCTTTTTATATTTACAAACAATAATGTAATTAAAAGTTATGGTTGATTCATTGATTACACATTTTTTCAAATTATTTCCTTAGAATACATTTTCCAAAGTGAATTCCCATATAAAACTGCACCCTCAATAGAGACTTGGTGAATCATTATCAAATCATCTTCCAGAAAAATTATACAATTTATTAGTGATATATACATAAAGCAATGATGATTAAATATCTGTCCTTTGTGAATCCAGGTTTTCACAAAATATTTCTTGAGCACGTGATTGGAGTGAACAATTTTAATGTCAGCCTCTCCTTCCTGGGTATGCCATTACTCAGTATCAAAGGCAGGTTTCTCAAACACTAGAAATAGAGCTGGGATATATCTCATTGGTAGAGTACATGCCTAAATGCTAAAGGCCCTGGCTTCAATCCTCAGCACTGAACAACAACAAAAAAGTCTTTAGAAAGAATGATGGTAGGACTGGAGAGATGGCTCATCCATTAAAGGCACTTGCTTGCAAAACCTGATGGCCTGGGTTCAATTCCCCAGTACCCTCATATAGTCAAATGCACAAAGTGGCACATGCATCTGGAGTTCATTTGCAGTGTCAGGAGACCCCAGTGTGCAGTGTGCCCATTCTCTTTCTCTCTCTCTCTCTTTCTCTCTCTCTCTCTCTTTCTCTGTGTGTGTTTCCCCTTACAAATGAATAAATAAAATATTTTTAAAAGAATAATTCTATAAGTAACCTCAAGATCTCTATATATAACAAACTAAGTTGCCAGGGAGTCATGATAACTGACTAGCTTACTTATGAATAATAATTAGCACAACTTCTTTATATTTGTGGATATGTCTGTAAAATAAGACAATCATTATGCAGCCAGGTTAGAAAGGAAGACATGAACTGTAGACTAGAATAGAATGTCTGGACTCTGTTTAAACAACTTAAGTATATGAACTTGAGAAAGTTTCTTCAACTCTCTACACTTCTATTTCCTTCCATGGAAGAGTAGACAGGCATTCTGCATTGAGAACTGCAACCTATGGTAAGAAATTGACTCAAAGAAGACAATGTCTAAAAGGTACTCAGCTTCTGCCTGCCTCAAGAAGTGCTCTCTACATGCAAATCCTCTCGACCAGTATGATGCATAATAGTTTCGCCATAAATATGGCCTGTTAGCTGACTGACATTCATCCCACCAGGGAGACCAAGGTCATGGGCTCAACTCCCGTTAAGTTGGCTCTGTTCCACAGCCACAGATTGCATCCTGGTCCTAGCCAGCTGCTGCCTGGGCAGTCTGGTAGACATGATTAAATCATCAAGCTCCAATATCACAGCTACCCAGGAGGGCTTGGAGAAGTCCCTCCCATTAACAACATTAAAAATGAGAAGCTGAGAAGAAAGCGAGCTCAGAGGGAGACCTGGGTCCTCTGAGCCAGTAGTATAATTGGGATATGTCGTAAGGTGCCTGAATTGTGAGAGGGGACAGAAACGATGGCCAAATGTTGAGCCTGTTTGTTCCTATCACCTCTGGTAGCTCCATGAAGGACTTAGGGCTCTAACAAGCCTTTCATAAAGGACAGGGGACATGGTGACTGACTTCCTCTAAAGTATGGTAAAGAAGCAAAATGCACTGTCTCCATCACTACAGTTGAAGTCAGTTGGGAGATTCGTGGATAAAAAGTTGTCTGCATCAGCTATGAGAGAATTTGCATTTTTTAAAAAAATAAAATGTACCTTTAACCTCTGGGGGACTGTTAATGAAAGACCATAACATTATGTTTTAGGTTCTGGCCCAAAAAGGAAGACAGTTAAGGATAACTTTAGAAGAGTGGGCAGTTGGGCTGGGGAGATGGCTTAGCAGTCAAAGGCACCTGCTTGCAAAGCCTGGTGGGCCCAGTTTAACTCCCTAGTTCTCACTTAAAGCAGATGCACAAAATGGTGCATGTATCTGGATTTTGTGCTCAATGACAAGAAGCCCTGGTGCCCCCATATTCTCTTTCTCTCCCCCACCTCTTCCTTTGAAACAAACAATTTTTTTTAAATGTAGAGTCATTTCTATAGGTTTTTCCCAAGGAAAAAAGCTTCTCTTTTCCTAAAACAATCTCTTGAGATTCATCTTTAGAAAGTCATCCATTGAGACACCTACTCTTAAAAGTGGCACAAATAAACAGGATCCTAACAAGCAGGATAAGGTTTTGCTCTTCGTACTATGTAGTCTCAGGGTGGCCTTGAACTCACATCGATCCTCCTACCTCCGCCTCCCGAGTGCTGGGATTAAAGGTGTGTGCCACCACGCCCGGCTGCTCTTCATATTTATTCTTAAAAATATTTTTATTTTATTTGAAAGCAGTGAGAGAGAAGAGAAAGAGGAAAGAGAGAATAGGTACATCAAGGCTTCCAGCCACTGTAAACTCACTCCAGATGCATGTGCCACTTTGCGTGTCAGGCTTGTGTAGCTGGCTTTATGTGAGTACTGGGGTATTAAACCTGGGTCATTAGGCTTTACTGGCAAGTACCTTAACCACTGAGCCATCTCTCCAGCCAGCTCTTCACACTTATCGGGAGAATCTACTAAACGAAAGCTAGCCCCGCACCCTCATTTCTGTCCTCATGACAGGAATGTTGTTCAAAAATTGACTCAAAACACTCAAAATAAACTACCTAGAGAAAACAAATTCCCATTCAAATTTGAGGGCCAGGAAAAGGTTGGCCTCCTCTGAGATGCAGTGTGTCTTTCCTTATGGACAATGTGAAACATCTTTTCTGCTTTTGCTTTGCCTGTCTGGAAGCTCAGAGCTCAGGTTGCAGGCTAATGGTAGTTATGCTTCAGAAATTTGTGGCAGGCATGCTGGCTAATATTTGAACTTTTCTTTGGCCTTGTATACCTAGTCTATTAATATATTGTATATTCTCTTATCTGCCTTTTCCCCCCTAAAGTACTTTTAAAGAAAGCCTTCGCCCAGAACAGAGAAAAGCAGAATACACACAAATCATTTTACAGGCAGCTTCGACAGTGGCTAAAAGACTGATGTGCAGTCAAAAGTCTTGTTTCCAAGTTTCTGCTTCTCCTTCTATAACTTGTGGCCTTGGACATGTCGTTTACTTCACTTATGGATGTCTTTATTCTGCAAGCAAGCACCTTTAACCGCTGAGCCATCTTCTGAGCCCAAGGGAATAGAAGCTTTTAATCACTATTGACCTCATAATAGGTATGCAAGGTCTGGGTGTTAGTTACTTTGAAGACAATAGAAATCTATACAACTTAATGTGTTCTTGGTCTAACAATGCATACTCCTGGACAAGGGACTTTTGAAATTGAAAGAATCAATTACTGGCTTTTAGCACGGGATCCAATTTTTCCTAGGCTTAGGCTAGACAATCCACAAAGCCAGTCCAACCAAGTTGAGCTATTCCAGGGCAAGCAATCTCCCTTCAAGATCAAGATTAGCTCCAATTTCTGAGTTCCCTAATTTCAACACGTTGATCCTTTCATCTCCCTCACAATGGCAGATGGGATCAGAAGTCCTAACTAGCAAATGTTTCCATCAGAAGAAACCTGAAAGATGAGCCATCTTTCTAAAACAGACCCCAGGAAACCTTCTACTGCTTAAAACCCATCACTAGCTTTCCAGCACTTTTAGGATAAGGTCCCCACTTCTTACTGAATGCTTTTAGGAAGGAGGGAGGGAAGACGGGAGAGAAGAAGAAAAGAAAGAAGGAAGGACCCAAGGTAGGGTGGGTCTCTTATGGGGCAGACAGAAAATATGACTAAACTTTTCAAATGCAGAGTGGAATTCACCTTGACTCCAGCTGTATCAGTCCTTTCATGTGGGAGTCACATGAGACGTATAAGATAAGGTTGTCCAAGGGCTCATGTAATATGCAAGGCACAGGGGTCTCCTTTGATTGGCAAACCTGGCATGGAACTAAGTTTCTGAAGATGCTCCCAAAGTTTCCTCATGACATCACTGCCATCTAAAACTCTCAGATCCAACCCTTCCTTCCGTCCTGTCCTTCCTTCAGGATCTGGCCGCTCTCTCAGCCTCTTCTGTCACAGATTTTTCCCTAATGATTTTTTTTTCATATTTAATGTTTTGGCATCTTCTTGGAGGATTTATACTACTTCTAGAATTACAGTTACCATGAAAATCCTGTGTACAGAGCACTCTGCACTCTTTAAGAAATGGTAAACTCTCTGGTCCTATCCATGTGCATTGACTGGCTGCCATCCTTTTTGGCTGTGAGTTTTCTCAGAGCTCCTCATTCCTCAGAATGGCAGGGCCCCCTTCTTACCTCCAGCTTTTATCTTCTGGAGAAAACAAAAACAGTTGCAGAGACCAGCCTCTAGTCCCTCATTCTTGCATTCAGAAGCAGAACAGCTCACTCTGCTGGGCTGTAACTGAACACATGGCCATCATCCAACTGGAGGAATCATTTGCCATCTTCCTTTGTAAATAATCATAATCAAATAACTAAGTTGGGCAGGAAACTGTAAACAAAAGTCTCATATATAATTTTACCATCAATACCTTAAACTAAATCTGCTTACATTCACCTCTTTCTCATCTCCTCTTGCTCAATAGAATATAGGTGTATTGGTGAAATCATTTCAATCAGGTGGGTAAGGAAAATACCATAATAGGAGTGCAAGCAACAAGGTAAAAGGAATATGGGTCTCCAGGTGATCATGGGGAACAGAGCAGTCTACACTGAGTCTCCCACCTACCTGTGTTTTGTTGTTATTATTATTTTATTTGTCTAAAAGAGAAATGAACTATACCTTCTGAAACACATTCTTGGTCTCCTTTATTACAGCTGCATATCCACTACTTTACCTAATGCATCTTTTTCTTCTGTTCCTATATTCTCACACTGCTTGGTTGACCCATAACTGGTTGACAGCCTGGCCCCTTAATCCATTAATGCCTACTCCTCAATATGCCATTTAATTACATTTGATGACTTTGAGGGACAGCAAAACTAGTTCCCTTTGGGCAAAGGATTATCTCAAGTCAGAGTTAATAGCCTTAATGGTTTAAAAACGGCACTAAATGGTTCTCTACATTTGGGGAAGGCCATCTGGTCATTTTCAGATAAGCATAATAATAAGCACGAGAGCAGATTTCCACATATGGGCTGAAATACAGATATGTTCCAAATGATATACACTATAAAATATCCTATCCCTCACTAAAACCCAAATCACAAACTAACCCTTGCTTGATTTGCAATGATGAGTTGCTGTTCAGACAATAGGACTGAAACGAGCATGTCTGCAAATAAAGCCCCAGTAAACTACAGACTCTAGTCCAGATCAGAAGACAATCATAATTCTGGAAAGAGCATGTGTGTCAGTAATGGTCCTCAGCACTGCCCAAGCATGTGTGTTTACCGTTGAGGCATGACAATTGGGTAATATCATATGATTTTGTTCTACAGGGATTCACATCCTCTTGGTGGGATTGATAAATCATGAAAGCAAACTGAAGAAATGATATAATAATTTCTTTGTAATGATAGTGTTTACTTCCATTTCCTGTCTCTCTTTTTGCTAAGGTGTCTAGATGGATTCGACACAACCCTCAAGACATCTTAGCACTAAAGTTTCCATAATCATTCCCCACCCAAAACAAAGTAAGTCAGGGATCAGAAAAGCCCTGATTTTTAACCATGAAGATTATTTATATATCGATTAATTTTTAAACATTAGTGCCTTAAGCTACATCCTTCACTTACTTATTTTTTTTTTGTTTGGTTTTTTGAGGTAGGGTCTCGTTCTAGTCTGGATGACCTGGAACTCACTATGTAGTCTCAGGCTGGCCTTGAACTCATGGTGATCCTCCTACCTCTGCCTCCCGAGTGCTGGGATTAAAGGCATGCGCCACCACGCCCGGCTTCACCTACCTATTGAGCCATCTGATAATGCCCCTGGATCCTGTGGTGGCTTTGATGACAACTCTCCAATTCCCTTCAAGCTGCTCAAGACTCTAAATCATTTAGAAGAAAGATGTCCTCATAATGAACAAAGCCCCAGACAAAGAGACCAATGGCTGGCATTGTTGAATGCCCTTGGTAACCATGTCCCAGCTGCTTAATATGTAAAACAGAGACCAGCCAGATGACTAGCTAGCCACTTACCTGGAAGACTGTTGTAATGAGACAATAATGAGAGAATAATGAAGCAATAGTACTGACACATCTTAAGTTACAATGAATGAAGCTTCTATATGCAAATCGCTGTGGCTTTATTTCTTCCCTTAAAAAGCACTGGCCATGAACTTGAAATAATAGTAGAGGCCTTATAATTCTGGTAAATGATTTTTGTTTCATCCTTAATCACTAAAGCCAAAACAATGAACAGACTGAGTTTCCTTTGTGAATGGCCTATGAACAAGGAAGGCTAAAGCAGAACCTGATCTTTCCCTATGATAGGATAAGGTTTCTTATCAGATGAGGCAGCCAGGATTGAATGGTTTGGGACTGCCCTAGCTTATTTTAAACTCCTACCTAATTTGCCATCCGGTATCACACCTGGGTCTCTTTTGGCACCAGCGTGGTCCAGATTTCTTTGGCCCAATGAATATCTGCTTTTTGAATTATTTTTCCCCAGATGTAGTTTCCATCGAGCCAAATTTAACCTTGTTTTATCATTTCCTGGCCCTCATTAGGGACATTGTGATCAGCTGAGTGTTGACAATGAAGCCTTATTTAGAAGCATCTGCAATTTGCATCAATAAGCAAACTCATTTTTCAATTTATTAATAAAGACACTAAAAAATAATATTTCTTTCAGGAATTTTGCTCCTCACCTGGAATCGCTGGCATTTATCACGGACCACTTCATTTATTAATTCTTAGCCTGTTTCCTACCCAGTCTTCTTTAGTCCAATCTGATTTTGATGCAGAGCAAAATATTGAGACATTGGCTTTGTGGGAAGCGACTTTCTCATTCCCAAGCTCACACACCTCTGCCTTCGATGGCTGGTGATTTAACTCTACTGGAGGAGCTGCGTTTGAGTCAGCCTGGCATGACCAGTGCTTTGCATGCAGCTCATGGCTCCTGGTTTCTCTTGGAATTTCCACCACTTTTCCTTCTACTTTCTGAGACGCTTCTCCAAGAAGAATATAATAAACATAGCATAGCTGTTATTTCCTTGCTTCTTGGAGATGCTGAACTCCCACAACCTGCTGGAAAAAGGAAATGCTTACTTAATTTTTTGTTGCTTTATTGGCATCTATGAAGTGTTAGGCTCTTCTGAAACCCATTTATAATATGGATGTATCTTCTCTCTACATTCTCAGTGGACATAATCTCTCCTCAGGAGTCATCTTGCCTTTACTCCATCCCCATTGTTACCACCTGTGATCAAGCCACCTGAATTAGGGTCATGGTTTCCTTGTCTTCCTGCTTCCTGTTGCCCCCTTCTGTGAATCAGAGCAACAAGGTGGGTGGTCTGGCAGTCTTAGCCTTGGCCCTGCTCTCTCCCTGACACAGAAGCCAGTAGGTGTTAGACCAATGACCATCTCTTCAACATGTGTATTTCCTAGCTGGATGCGTTGAAAATTCTACAGGAAATAGAAGGTGCTGCATACTCCCAGTCTCACAATAGGCATTCCTGAAATGAAGAGCATGGTGTGGCTTTGTGGATTTCTTCTAAACATAAGGGGCTGAATGCATGGCCTCTGTTATCGTGGGTAGGCACACTTATTATTGATGTACACTGCAGATGCTTCTAAAAAAGGCACACTAAATTACAGATATTATTTTCCCTTGGTCAGGAGAAGAGAGAGGAAAGTCAGCTTTACGGGTCATTGGCTGCTCAAATTTTCTTTACTCAGTTTAATTGTCAAAACTAACCTGGAGGACTGGAGAGATGGCTTAGTGGTTAAGGCATTTGCCAGCAAAGCTGAAGGACCCAAGATTGATTCTCCAGTACCCATGTAAAGCCAAATGCATAAGGTAGCCCATGTCTGGAGCTCGTTTGCAGTGGCTGGAGGCCTGGCATGCCCACCCTCTCTCTGTGTCTGCCTCTTTCTCTCTTGTTCTCTCTCTCAAATAAAGAAAATATTTTATAAAAAATCTAACCCGAGGTTGGCTACATGGCTCAGTAAGGAAAGCACTTGCCTCGCAAGCACCAGGAACTGCATTCAGACCCACCAACACCCAAGTAACTGCCAGGAGTGTTTGACACCTATAGCCCCAGTGCTTTAGAGATGTAGTCAAAGGATCCCAGGAGCAAAATAGTTATCTAGACTCATCATGAGCTCCGGGTTCCAGTGAGAGACCCTGTCTGAATAAATGAGGCGGAGCGTGAGGAGAAAGACACCCAACTTAACCTCTGACCTCCACACTTGTGCTTACACACATGCACTCACACGCACAGAAGTGTCCACACACAGGTAAACATGCAAACATGCCACACATACATACACATGCAAAATGGACAAACACACTGGCCTGAGGACTGAGTTACACATAGTTTTCAGGTTTTTCTATTCTTTTGCAGGAGGAAGTGTTTCTGGCATCTTCCCCTCTCCCCTCCTTATCTTCCCCTTCCCTTTCCCCTGCCCCAACACCTTGACTCTTAGCGAGCATGCCTTCTTATTCTTCTAATCCCTCTTGCTGGCAAGCTTCTGGTCATCCATTATATCTGCCCAGACTGCTTTAATCAAAGCAGCACATTCTTGTTTGGCTCTATTTCCAGGAGATTTCTGTCTTGTTACTCATTTTTTTTTCATCTTCTTTCCCTTTATTCATAAACTTTTATTACACCTTTGTGAAGTCAATTGAGATAGCAGGGAGTATACATTATAATTCATCTGAAAAGGAATCAGCTGCATTTTGATGAGAGGAATCATTCTGCAATGCGTGCGGGAAGCATGGCTATTGTGCCCCCTCTCTGTGTGCAGAGTTGGAAGGCACAGGCTAGCACTTGTCTGTTCTCACCTCGGTTTAGCAGTCTGGTCACATAGACGGCCTGGCACCAATTGCTAGCCATATCTCACCCTTGCTATGGCAGGAGGCAATCAATAGATGGATTAATCACACTTTGGGGAGCTCACACCCCAGGAAGGAGAGAAAATGAGGTTTGGAAGAAGAGGCCATTGCCAGCATGCTCTGCTGGTGTCCTCAGCCTGGTGCACATAAGACAGGCCACAAAGAAATCCACTTTGCCCAGAACAGTGACCTGGACCGGTTGCATGACGACATCTTCTAGAAATCTACCATCAGTTGGATTTCAGGTGCTGGGCAATGCTGTTTTAAATTTTGACACGCTAAAGATGGTTCAAGCTTTATAAAAAATACGAGGCTTAAGTGATGAGTAAGACTGATTATAGATTATGCTCATTGACAGAGACTTGCCCTTAACTACACGTATGTTTCAACATGAAAAGAACTTTATGTGTGGGTCTGTATGTGTGCTTTCAATGTATCTCTAAGGTCACTGAGATTTGAAAAGACATAGGGAATTTTTTAAAATTTTGCTTGTTTCATTTACATCGTTATTCGTAATCAAGACATTTATAATGACAATTTAAAATCAGAGTAGAGCTGGGGAGAAGCAGGGTAGCAAAGCCCCACTTACTGACAATAAGGTCGTTGGCTTTGGAGATCTAAATTTTCCATCACAGATGATATGGTACGTACAAAGAGCATTTTTTGTTTTGTTTTGTTTTGTTTTGTTTTGGTTTGGTTTGGTTTGGTTTGGTTTGGTTTAGTTTTTCAAGGTAGTGTCTCACTCTCCATCAGGTTGACCTGGAATTCACTATGTGGTCTCAGGCTGCCCTCAAAGTCACTTTGATCCTCCTACCTCTGCCTCCCTGTACTGGGATTAAAGGTGTGCCCTACAGTTTTGATCAAAAGAATTAAGATTGCCTTCTCTCTGCTACTGACCCTAGATGAGAAAGCATCTGAACTTCCAGCTCAGTTTGCTCATCTCAGCAGTGGATTAACCCCGTCTTGTGGAGTCATGTCAGGAATGGATAGAACAGGGCCCACCAAGGCATTGCATCAGCTAGAATAGGCTTTGGGAATTTAATATTGTTATTCAGGCCACCTTTTATGAAACACAAGTGGGGTTAAAGTCAGTGTATTGGGGCTACCAGTCCTAAAACTGGTCCTCCAACATGGTCATGTAGCATAAAAAGATAGCTAGAAGAAAAGATGTTATGTTGTATTTGAAAAAAATGAAAGTTTCAACAACTGAATTTTCTTTTCCTGAGTAAAGCTATTTGCTCCAGCACACGTACTCTAAGCCTCTCTGGGACCCTTGGCCCCATGACTGCCTGCCTTCCCCTCTGGATAGAATAAGCAGCATTTACAAAACGCTTTGATTAGCGTTTGATTAAGGAGTTCTGACCTTTTTGGAATTAGTCTCATAATTACAGGGTCGTGGATCGTCCCCAGCCTCTCAGCAGCTCCCCTGGTTCAGGCGTCTTGGCTGTGTCTCCGAGTGGCAGGCATGGAGGAGCAGTGCCCGCTGATGCTATAATCACCGGGTGGCACCGAAGTGCAGCTCGCATTGAAAAGGAGGCCGCAGTGTGAGCCTCTCGGTCCTTTTCCTGCCTTCCATTTCTGCTTTCAGCAGCCTTGCTAATTCCATCACCACCTCTATCCACCCCACAGCCAGAAGAGTCCCAGGGAGGAGGAAAGACATTTGGGAGAGCCGAAGTCTTCCTCCCACTCCCCTGACCAGCTGGGCCAGTTGGCCGAGGGGCCTGGGCTGCAGAACCGGCAGCAGGTGTCCCCCAGGCATCGAGCAAATGCGAAGAGGCCTTTTTCTCTGCTTTGTAAACGTGCCTCTCTTTGGCCTCCAGAGTTTTCCAAAGTGTAAGGGAAATGAGTCAGAATAGGATTATTAGCCTGTTTGGTGAGAATAAACCACTAGCGCATGGAGTTTTGGCTCCTGCTCTCAAACGCAACCTGAGGAGTCTTACCATCCAAATGAGCCCGAGCCTAGTCCATCATTTCCCCCAAGTGTGTGGGAAGAAAACAGGGCTCACATGAGAAAACTGGTCTAGATCGAGATAAGTTTGGAAGACTCTGGATCAAATAGAGTTAAATAGGTTCGCCTCGCTGCAGGATTTCTCAGAACTTTTAATTATTGAATTTATTTAGTAAATCTCTAAAAGGAAGGCAAAAATAATTATAGGCTATTATAAACTTGGCTGAGTCACAAAACTCTATCATATCAGATACTACTTGGAAAATGGAGGTTAGGGAGAGACTGATCCTTTGTCCAATGGATGTGGGTTTCCTTCTTGTCTGAACATCAGACTTTGTGGCTTTCCTACATGTGTGAGATATTTATAAGTATGCTTAAAAATCACTACATATGATCATTAGCAAAATGTTCCAGTGGCTAGACCTGGTTTATTTTGCTTCATGTAGAAGAAGTTGAATGGTCTAATTAGAAGTCTAAATCTTATATCTCTCAAGCCTTCATTGAACTGCTCCTGGAGCAAAAGTGTCCAGATTGGAGAGACTCCTGAAATATGATAGGCTAGTCCCTTCCTCTGACCATGAGTTCCCTGAGGGGAAGAATGGTATAGTGTAACCACACCAGGTACAAAACCTGGCTCTGCCTCTTACAAGCTAGATGGTCCTGGACAAGACAGCGTGTCTCTGTACCATTATTTCCTTTTGTATGAAGTGGCGTTGAAGGTGTCATGCTTGTTGTGTGGATGGCAAGAAGTCACCTCCGCATAGAACCAGGAAGCCTAGATCCTCTTTAGGTACCAGCTGTCATCATTATATCCCAAGGCCATGCACGGTGCTAGGTGGAATTTGCAGATGGAATTTATTTCAGTGAACTGGATACTCAAATTCTGAACTTCAAACTACATTACATACAGACACTTTTTTCCTCTGCCTAGTCTAGAAATCAGCAGATGGTAGGCATCCAATGCTGATAGAGTGGGTGAAAAATAAAAGAAAATTAAATAAACTTCTCCCTAGGGTCATTCAAGATGTTACTCTTTGTAATTTTATAAATTTTTTTGAAGCCTTCCAATGTGATTTTGTTATTGGGAATATAAAGGAAGAAAAAAATGCAATAAAAAATTCTTTATGAAGAAAGATGTTCGCCCACAGTATTACTTACATTGGTGATAAAACAGAAACAAAACAATTTCTCAATAATCAAGAAATGCCTAAGTAAATTATGTTAGAGCTGTCTGGTGAAATATCATGTAGAGTAGTGGCTATATTTTCTATCTTAATAAATAGTTTTATGAAGAGTTTTATAAAAAGAAAATGGCTATGATAGAATATTGGTGAAAATGAGATACAAAATAATAAAAAGAATGTGATCACAAATATGTAAAAGTAAGGCGAGAATCGAATAAAAATAATCAAGATGCAACCAGTTATTTTATCTGGTAAAGGTTTTTTTTTTAGCTCTAAATTCCAAAATTTCTATAAATAACTATGAATTATCTGTATCTTACAAAGGTAATAAAGAAGCAAAACAAAAAGCCTACTTTAATCCATTGGAATGTATTGATTGTTTTGATTCCAGGGCAAGCAGCAGCTTAGCTTTAAGCAGCAAAACAACTCAGTCCCAAGTGTCTTCATTGGCTGAAGGGAACAGCTAAGGAGGAACACCAAGGTATCAGGTGGTGTTTTATACAGAAACAAAATCGATAGAATGAATATGGATTTTAAAGGATATTTATTAGATTAGTTTACAGTTTATGGGCTGGGCCACCCAACAATGGCTGGATGCAGGCTGGAAAGTCTTAGAACCCAGTAGCTGCACATTCCACAAGGCTGGAGATG
>PVHP010041656.1:0-15322 GCA_004024765.1 Zapus hudsonius | reverse complement strand
AGAGAAAGACATGAGGTTTCCTTTCTCATTTATTGCTCAATGGTTAGATACGTTGTCTTCTGTAAATCCTATTTGTTTTCTGCTTGCTTCTAAAAGAAAAACGTCCCTAAAGGTGTCTTTCTTACAAGTTCATTAAGGACCAGGTTGTTCAATGGTTAGAGACACTTTTCAATGGTTATCTCGTTTGGCATCCTTAGAAGGAAAGGATCTACACCTAAATTCTGGCAAATACAGTAAGTGCTTCGGTTTTTGCAAAGGGACTAGTCATGATAAGCTTTAGAGGAATGACCACCACAGGTCAACTTTACATACTAAATGATTCTCTAGCCAAAGTTTTTATAAACAGAGTGCAACTGTTCTTTTGCTTATGAGACCATGTAAACTGACCACTGCTACCACTGGACTTGATCACTCCAGGTACAGTTTTTGTCTCAGTCCTAGCTAAAGAAATCAACCCATGAGTTAAGAAAAAAAGGGTATTTAAAACTAGGTCCATCATTGGGCTTGCTTAGAGTTTCGAGGTGTTCTTAAGGAAATCAGATAATTGAGTTATTAAAAACCTAATATCATCTTTATTCTCCCTTCTATGGTTACTTCCCTTTTAATTCATGTCTCAACTGTGATTCTATATAATGGGGATAAGAGGAAATTGTGAATGGTAGATATGGTATGGTGTGTTTAATGAAGAAGGACCTTGAGTGGAACTTTAATGAAAGATATATAGAATGGTATTTTTTGAAGGTACTAAGTAAAGATATTTACTAAGAGGAATTTCTCTCAATAGTAACTGAGAGAAATATGGAAAGAATTGCAGAAGGAACTTGAAAGGATGATAGAATGTAATGAGTGATAAGAGAAGGTGATGAGAAAGATGCAAAGAAAAGAAATGGACTCAATTTCCTTTTATAAGAGATGCTAGTAACTATTATGATTTATTGGGTGTAACAATCTTAATCTCTGCACATGGTATTAACCCATGCCTCACATCCCTAGACTTAAAATGATTATAGATTTCCCTTGAAGAAAGCAACAGAGCCATAGTTCCAAAGCCACCCAGAAGCACGCAAGTTCGGGGACCTGCACAAAACTCTCTCCGAGCAGGGAAATGGAAACGAGGCCCCAAATCACCACTCCCCCAGCCGAACGATTAGGTAAGCTAAGACAAGAGTATGCACAGTCTCTACACTTATAAGCCTAGTCAATGCCTCGGATGCGCTCATATACCGTGATATGAGACCCAGGCTGGGGAGATCTGGAGAAGTCAGGCTTGGGGGCTAGCCTCTTAGGGATAGTGCAGAATTCCTGAAGGGGACTCCCCCTTGCTTCGAGAAACACATAGAGTGCACTATGTGTCTTCTTAGATTTGGGACTAACTCGAAATTTGGGACCCAGGCTCCTATACAGAGGACACCCCAAATTTCTGGTCCCAGAGTCGGTTTTCGAAGGAGATGACCTCTGCTTTCCGCGAAGATGAGAATTACGAATTGGGCATGATTCTAATTCAAGAATCTTCTGCTTCTTTTTCTCCATTACTGCTTCAGGTAGAAAAATTGGTGGCTAAACCGACCAAGAGCCAAAACAGCTGCTCTGAGGTCCAACTGGTGTAATTACAATTAAAAGCCAAAAGGAAATAAATTTAAAAACTAAGACAAGGGAGATATAAATAAATAACCAGCATCACTATAAGAGGTTGCTTAAGGAAGGCCCCCTTTCAGGAAAGGGGACATCACCAAGGATTGCTTCCTTGGTATACAGAGGGGGACACATTGCGGAAACTGTCCCAAAGGAAATGTTGCCAGGCCCTTCCAAGACCTTATTCTAGATGCTAAGGTTTAACTATCATGGTTAAGGTTATTCACCAACAGCTCACAAATACTAAACTGTTCATGGGTTAAGAAATGTACAAAAAAAAATTCTTATGGAACTCACCCAAGCAAACTATATTTCTTTGTCAATATGTAAATTATTGGACAAATTAAATTTATAAGATAAAGGTTACTTACTGGTATTAATTTTCTAAAATAAGGTTCTCACATCTAAAAACATTGTGGGTTTAGATGGTTTCTATTTACTCATGCTAATGCCACCGAATAGTCATCATTGGACTTATGTAACTTTAAGGTTTAATTTCAGCTATTGTGCCTTCTATCCACCTATTAGACAAATAGGTTAAAGAAACTTAAGCTTTTATAAAATCTCTGTCATGGATAAAACATAAAAATTGTCTTATGTTTGTAAGAATCTCTACTATATACCAGGCTAATTAGTGCCTGACGTTAAACTAACAACATTGGTTGTCAAAGGTTTTCTCTCTTAGAAACAAATTCACCAAGGATTATATTAAAATTCAGCTGTTCTGAATTAACAGGACCAGACTCTGCCTTATTGCGAGTAATCACAGAGTCTCTATCTGAGATATTATTTCAACAATTGTCTTATTTCATGTACTTAAACTCTTTAAGATATATCCCCTACTGCAGGATACAAGTTCAGACATCTAAGGACAATTTGAGTATCTAAGCCCTCCTGGATAATTGGTATGTTTTCAGACATAAATGCTGTCTTGTTGGATTGTTCTTGTTCTAGTGACTTCCAGGTTAGATCTCTATATTTAGACTTATTGCTAGAAATACTTTCAAAACTGTTTTGTCTATGGCCTGAACCACTGTAAATAAGTAAACTCAAGGTTCGACAAAATAAACTAAAAGATTATACCATTCTCTAATTAGAGATGCCTTATTAGTCAATCGGATGTCGATATGGATGTATCTATCCTACAGGGTTGATACAAATTCCTCTCTAAGTGTGTTAACTACCTGTATGAAAGTCAAATCCAATTGGAGGCATGGAACAAAATGGGCTAATATTTTGGCCTCTGTTCCCAGGTCACAAAGGCCACAGGAGATGAAGGGGACCATACCGGAGTGTTTTTACACTGCATCTCTGGATGTTATCTCTCCTTCTGAACAAGGAGGATATGAAAGCCCAGAAACAAATCAGTGCACAGCATGAACAGGAGAGTCCATTTGGGACAAATCGTCCCCCACAGCCTCCCAGCAAGGGAGAAAACCAAGGTCAGCACGACCTGGACTCTGCCTCACTGACAGCAATAATGCTGAGGGAGCCATAGCGCTCCTCCCAGACCCCAATTCCTCCTTGGAGAGACATCGTGACACCCAAAAGGACATACTTGTTAAAACTTGGCTTTATACCAGGTCTTAAACACTCAGAGAGAAATTTATAACCGAGGATATATAATAATAATCCTAATCCTCTGTCTAAATGTCATAAGCCTCCAACCATCAAATGGTTTCTAACAGGATGGAATCTAAAATAAATATGTACTGGACAGCTCCCACTGATGCTAAAGGAGTTTTGTGACACCAATCTCCCTGGCTTGCCCCAGGAAGAATTGGAAAATATATATTTTAAAACTTGCTTAAATATAGGAAAGACAAGTAAACACTTTAATGTGCTCAATTTATTTGCAAATTTAGCTACAGACAATTGTCTGGCATGTTTATTCCTTCCATTGAAAAAAAATACTACTAAGAAAATCTGCTAAATTCTAAATTTTAATAATGAGAAAATCACCGGGCTCTAAATGCCCTCAACCCTACCCTAGGTGACGCTTGTGCTTGTGCTGTTATTAAGATTAAATATAAATATTTCTCTTCTCAATATCTTTGTTAATATGTCATATGCTTGCAAGCCATACAGGAACCATCTTAGACCATATCAGATGCTGCAATCCTGGGGATGGATCTCGAGTTTCCACGGTGGACAACAATCCAGCCACTGAACTCCACTGGACACCCTATGTGAAACACTCCTCACTTCTGGGGGAGCTACCCCACCTCCTGCCTCACAATGTGAGACAGGACAAAATCTTGGCAATGTGATATATGGCTAAGGGGTCTCTCTCTCTTGGGCCTTAGCTAGGGACCCTGCCTTCTCTGAGGGATACCCCCAGCTGCAATAACTTCATGTCCTATTCAGCAGGAAATAGACGAGAGAGACTTCTTCATCCCCATTCCCAACAGCAGTTGGGGTGTCCTCAAGAGAGGGGGGAATATGTGATAATTTAGGAGTGAGACCACATACAAGGTTGCCAAGCTCCTTTTTTTTGACCCCCTCCCCAGTCAGAGCTTGCCATATGCCACTATTAAGTTTGCCTTGCTTCTTAATAGGTTCAAAAATGATATTGTTAATTCTTGTTTCTTAAACATATATGTACTTCTTCTGGTGCCTTTATTTATTTTAAACATGTATGTACTTTCTAATGATTTTTTTCCCCAAAATCCACACCCCAGTACCCTAACAGCAGTTAGGGTTATTTCTTCAGAGGGGGGAATGTGACAGTCAGGTGTGTATAGGGACCGCTCCTCCCCTTCCAGCTCCTCCCCTTGAATGGGAGGTGTCTAGTTAGAGCTACAACCTAGGTGCCAAAACTGATTGGTCAGATATGAACCAATCAGCTGTCACTCTAACTCACCTGGGGAGGACTTAAAACTAGCTTCCCTAGAGGAAGTAAGCCCCTCTTTTCCCACATGGCAATGGAGTAGAAGGACTGCTGACCCAGGCCTCAGTGAGGTAAGGCCTGTACCCCTACCCCGCTGGGGTAGGGGGCAGGCTCCAGACCTTTCTCTCAGGAACCTCTCTTTTTCACAAAGGGAGCTTTTCTGTTATCCTTTCTTGGGCTGTTTATCTAACTAAATAGTAAAAGCTCTGTGAACTCTCTGACACATGTTTTCCCCACACTGGTGGCAAGAAAACTTTATGACTTCCCACATCCAATTTCCCCATCCAACTCCCCTTTTCCTGATCTACTAAATTAGAATAAATGTGTAATTAAAGTTTAATTCTGTCCCTGTTTACAATTCTTTGGCATTAGAGGACAAGAACTTGGAGTAGGAGAAGGGGGAAGGGAGGTTTCCAAAACTCTCTCTCTCCCCATGTTGCTTACAAATATTAATTATCAGCAACCCGTATCAGTCCTTTACATGGAAAAAAATCCACATCAGAACTGACATTTGGCCCACCAGACATTGAGTGCTGCAACATATTTTCTTCAGGCTTTTAAATTTAATATGTGCCACTCACTTAAAAATCTTCAGAGTGACTAAAAGGATTAATCTGTTTAGTTAGTATTTTAGCAATTAAAGCCAGAGTCTTGAGCTATAGAACTTTTTCCATAGCACATGTGCACACATCCACATGATCCATACATGTACACTTACGTGTGCACACGTGTGTTTCAGAGTCTCTCACCTCTCATGCTCCATCGATGAAAAATTTGTAAACAACTATCAAGCTTTATAGATTCCCACAAGAGTAGTGCTGAGGTGCCTGTGGTTTCAATGCAAGTGCTTGATGCCTGAGTAGATTTGTCACACCTAACCCTGACCTCACAGTGCTTTCTAGGAAACCTTCCCTGAGGCATTTGATGCTCCAAGAAGCTTGCTGAATGGACACTAAACATGAACCAAAGGCATTTATCCTTTTATCAGAGTAAATGCATGCATTGTTCCTGCCTCATTCTTTCATCATTTAATCTCATGATCTTTTGTCTCTTGTATATGCTAAATGCAAGGAACACATTTCAGACAGCATCACTGTGCCTTTATCTGTTTCTATTTTCTGCCTGTTTATGTATCATCTCATTATTCATCCCTTCCCCAAAGCATCCCGATGTGAAGTGTGTGCATTTAAACAGGTGAGTTATAACTGGAGCCAGCTGCACACGTTGTAGATTGCACACAGAATTTTCAGCAAGAACCAGGTCTTGTGACTATATTTTGAAGATGGTCAGATAAGGCTTTGATAGGTTTTGCCTATTGAGCCAATAGACTAAAACTTTCCATCTGGAATGTTTGAGACAATTACTTGCCAAGTTCAACAAGAAGTTATTCCTTGGTTGTTCAAAGGGTGATGTGTAACTACAGTCTCCATATTTCTCTGGGTTCCAGCTTGGATTTTTTAAGCTTGAAATGAGATAATTACTATCAATAAAAGATTTTAGATGTAAGTGCATGTCATCCAGTATCTGATTCAAATATATAAAAATAATAGATAACCATATATGAAAGTAATTCAATGAAAAAAAATTAAAGTTGGCAGGAAAAATGAAAAGGATTGCTGTGACATTTAATTTTTTTTTTCATGTAAGAAAAGCATGGAATAATGAGAAAGTAGAACTGAGTGGCAAAGCCCCATTCTAATCCTGTGCTGTCCTTGTGCTTAGAGCTTCAGTAGACAGAATTCAGAAAACAAAGGCTGAGACTTCATTCTTGTAAATACTTATGATTAAATAGGAATAACGTATAGTACAAATGCACCATATGCTAAAGATGTTTATTTATGATTATTTTATAATAAATAAATGTCATTAGGGAAGTTAACTTTCACATTAATTTTTTTTATTATTTTTGTTCGAATTTATATGCTGATTTAGAATAAAATGACATATTCTTAATACAAACAGGAAACAGTTCTTCATTCATAATGATTCTTTTAAATGGATTTCAGAAGATCTTTCATGATATTTATTTGAGAATTTTATTACTATATGGTTACATTTGTTCGTTGTAAAGATATATATATATATATATATATATATATATATATATATATATATATGTGTGTGTGTGTATATATATAGTGGATGTATATATGGTTTATATGTATATATATAGTTGATACTGTACTATACTAATATATATATATATTTTTTTCTCTTGTGCTGGTTTGAGGGACATGTCCCACATAGGCTCTTGTGTTGTATATTCTTGGTCCCTGGCTAATGGGGCCTTTGTGAGGTGGAGCCTTGCTGTAGGAGGTATGCAGCTTAGGGTCAGGCTTTGGGTTAACATAGCCCAGCTCCAAGCCCACTCCTCAGATGACTTCTTGCTGCTGTGGCAGAATGTGAAACCCAGGCGTCTACTAGTTCTTGCCATGCTTTCCTCACCATTCTAAAAGTTCCCCTAAAAATTGTAATTCAAAATAATCCCTTTCCTTTCTTCAGCTGCTTTTAGTTGGCTGCTCTTTCCAGCAATAGAAGGGAACTGCAAGACTTGTTAATTCTACCCATGTGAATAAGGTATTTTTCTAGTGGTCATTGCTAATGATTAGGAATACTATTGCTTTTTGTAGGATGAACTGGTATCCAAGAATTTTATTAATTTATGTGATTCTGGACAAAAACATTTTGTAGATGAATGAAAATTTTGATGGAGATGACCATGTTTTCTGCAAATGCAATAGTTCCAATATTCCTGTTTCAATATCTATACCATTTCCCTGGATACTTTCTTAGGAACAATGTTGAAATTATAAGGGTATTTCAAGTGGACTCCTGACTTCTATGTGCATGCATAGATAACAGAAATACTTTTTAAACTTTATTATGTTACTAACTGAATATTCCTAATGAATCAATCTTGGAGTTTGTGAACTCTTTTTTTAAATTTATTGAAATGACACATTTTTGCACTAATCTGTTTCTATGGTAATGTAGCTAACAAATTCCTGTATTCAAATAAGTCATTATGTCTTATGAAAATCTGAAATGACTACATTTCACTTAGAATTCTTGTATTATATTGTTAGCTCAAATTTTCTTGTTCAGAAATATCTATTATCATTGTCTTAATGGTCCTACCATTGCTTGACATGATTGAACACTGTTATGTATCTTCCAAATTATAGGGCCTTGTCTTCTATTTTCTTAGAGAAATTTCTTAACAAATGTACTTAAAATTCTTTCCCTGTCCTTTGGCAATGAAGATACATTTATAGCACAGAAATGCTTCTCCCGGAGCTGGGAGTCATCCTTTTACATAACACTGTGGAGTAAGGTGGGGTTTCTATCTTCCAGGTTCAGCATGGAGAGGCAGGAGCCTCACTTTCATGGATGCTGATTCCCAAAGTAGATGGTCTCACCACACTCAACAACAATCTCCTAGAACACCTCCATTCTTTCGTGACTTCCAACAGTGTTGCTTCTTCAAACTTCCCGTCCTTCAGTTTAATAGAGTTCATTCTCTCTTCTCAAATGGAACAGTCTTTCTTCCCTATTACATAGAGTCTACAGGTTTAATTTCAATGTATTTTTTGTTGGTATTTGTTTGACATCAAGCTTGTCTTATCATAACAACTTTATGCAACAACTTTAGTAAATTTTTAGTAAACTTTAGTAAATTTCTTACTTGTTTTCTTATTGGAAGTGATTTCCTCAACATAAGAATAGCTATCTATAATGCACTTGCTGTAATTTTGTAGATAATGATTTCATATTCTTTCAAATGTTCAGTTGTTAGTGAATTTTAGACACAATGTTTTTTATAAACTGCTTACTTTATCTAAATTCTAAACATATTTATGTATATGACACTATTATATTTGCCCAAGATGTATTTTTATTGTTTTTTTTCTGAAAGTAATACATGTTACTTTTCCATATCTTATTTTCTTTCCTCTTCTACTTTTTACTTTATTTTATCTTGGTTTTCCTCTTTATCGCTCTCATTTTATTCTATTCCCTTATTAGTTTTGGTTAGAGATTTGTAAATTTAATTGATCCTCAAAAAATTTTCTTGCTAACAGTTGTCTATTGTTTTATGATATGGGTAAACATCTTTTACTAATACTGGATTTTTATTAATGTCTCTAGGTAATTCCTGGCCTAAAATCAAATTTATTTATTCTATAAGCACATATGTAGTATTCCATAAGTTTATATATTTGAGTATATCATTTATATTCCCACACATTCATTCTAACCTTGTTTTATCTACTATGCTACTGTCTTGATATACACAATTTTCACCATTTTTATATAATCATATAATGGTATTCATAAATGCATATATGACATAAAGGACAAACTCTTCATCTCAAACACAATCTATTTTCCTCCTTCCTTCCACCTGCTACCATCTACACCATGAGCCCAAACCCTTCTTAGTAGCAGAGAATGACATTGCCACCTACCACATGAGCCCTTATTCTTCTTTCTCTTCAGAGTGTGATGCCAAACACATATTTAACTAGAAACCTGTGCTGGAGACAGCAGAGCCTGTGGGTAAGAGGGGCAGTGCAGGAAGGAAATTCCAGAGACTCAGGAAGCCAACAAGTCACAGATAGGATTTCAGGACCCTACCCTGAGGCTATATAAAGGGGAGAGAAATCTCTCTCTTCCCTTATTTCTCTGCCTGTTTGCTGTTCTGTGTGTGTGGCTGGTGATGGCTTCTTTCCCTCTCTGCTTGGAATTATGAAAGAGGGACCAGCCTCTCTCACTGTTATGGAACTTCCTCTGAATCTGTAGCTTCAATAAATCCTTTCCTCCCATAAACTGTGCCTGGCTTGGAGATTCATTCCAGAAGCATGTAGCGGCTGATTATGATGGATGCTGAGTCTACTTCAGCAAGCCAGATTCTGTATCTCCGTCAAATAATTCCCGAGTTATTATTTTTAGTTGTGGGTCCTGTTCAATATTTTTAACTTTATATAGGAAATGTTAGCACATAACTAGGTTTTATAATATAAACTAGAATTAAATTTTCTTTTAAAGTTGATCTTTTTTAATTCAAATGTAACTTCTTTGTAATTTGTAACATGTCAGAGGTCCCCTTTAAGGAAACATAGTCTAATGGGATATCATTGGTCAAAGGGCAGAGTAGTAACCACTTTACTGATGAAATATCCAAGTGTGTCATTCATGTTCAGCACTATAAATCTGAATACTGGTAGGTTTGTTGAGGAGGTAGAAATATAATGACTGGACTTCCCAAATACCATGAAAATTCTAGGGAACATAGAGGAAAAATCCATTTACTACAAATAGCAAAATATAATGGTTAAATATCCTTGTGATGATCTGCAGGCTAAATTTCCAAAATAGTAATAATAATGAAATAAAATTTAAATAATAATTTTAGTGACTTAAATGAGTGTTTAGATACTTAAATCTATGTATACTTCTCCTAAATACTCTAAATAAAAAGTATCAAATCAATATTAGAGAAATGATTTTCACCCATATGATGTGTATGTATTGCCCTTGCCTCCATCACTGTTATCTCTGACTATGAACTAGCTGGGGACAGTGTGTTCTGAGATCACAGAAATATGGTATCTGTAAGGGTAGGAAAAAAGAAAAGACTTTCATGGAGACATTTTCAGTGACCAAAATGGAAATGTACAAAGAACTTCCTAATCAAATCTGAAATATGCAACATTCCTGTTTGTTCTTTACTTAGAGAACTTCTCTAGATTGGCAGGTGAAATATTGCAGTGTATTGTAAAGAAATAACTTAAAATGTCATAAAATAATCACCCCTCAAGTTTTATGTAAAAACCAAAAACAATTAATAGTGAGATTATGTTTAAAAATTTTGTTTAAAATGAAATAGGTTTATATTTCCCAATATCCAGGATAATTTCCTTATACTCTCCAGTGAATTCATCCTTTAGATAAGAAATTGTATAACCACCTACCTGCATTTTAGAAATGAAAATTACACAAAAACTCTCATTGTTTTAATATTGGCAAATATACTAATACTATACCTGTTTATCTGCTATCATAAAGGATGACTAAACACAAGGTTTAGATACATTTATGCTTTTCTATAATGAAGCCTAGATGTCTTAACATGTTTGAAACCATAGTGCTTTAGAGAAACATCAAGTATGTATGTGTGCTGAGAAACAGTCATGTTGTGCACTTATGTGTCATTAAATACCAATTTTGTTCCATTGAATATTAATTGCAAAATTAGAAACTATTACTAATGGGGATAGTTTTTATACATTGCCTTATGGACTAATGGGGCCTCACCAAGCATCCTTCATTTATTTTATTGATTCTCCTGTCAGCCTTTCCTTCCTGCTGCTCTCTGCATCTCTACATCTCCAACATATGTTTACATAAATCCACAGAAGTGTTTTCATTCCGGCATATAATAAAAATGGGCAGTAACAATAAAATTTTACTATCATGTGCATTGCTATACATATACAATTTTACTCTATGTGTCCTCTGTTGGTCAAAGGTTCATATTAATTTATCTCTAATATCGAGACAATCAGTGTTTTACATTGGATCTGTGGTTCAATGATTCATTAATAAAAGCATGATGGAAATATTATGTTGCTTTAACACCAAGAACTACTAGACAAATCTGATCACAGTGCCATGCAGAGAAAATATGCTTGCCTTAGTTAGAATGTGGATATTACACTTATTTGGATATTAGGACCTATAATCTAACATTAGATTCCATATCATAGCAGAATCCAGCTTCCATCCAACAAGGCACCTTACAGAGAGAGGCACAGTGCTTGCTGGAGGCGAGTGTAATGCTCTCTATGAGTTCCAATACCTCGTGATTCTTTCCAGATTAATCATGCTTCATTGATCTATTAAAATCAATAGTGGAGCTTGGAATCTTTGTTTCTAAGTACATCACTTATGTCATATTTTAGGATTTTATTGTACTTCTAAGATCAAAATCTTAGAAGTAGCAAGAATTCTATTCTATCTTAAATATTTGATTTCTATGGGTATTCTTAAGATTCTCTTTTGGATGCTTACAAACTATATTCCTGACAATCCATGGAGGGACCAATGCATTCAAAATAAGGGGAGATTTTGTAGTTGCTGTATTTTTTTAGCATTTCTACTATTTGCTATGTTATTTCTATTTATTATTTGTTATTTACAATTTATATTTGTTATTTTTATTTGTTATTTACTATTTGCTTTGTTATTTCATTATATAATTTAGAATTTGATTTGGGGAAATGAGTCCTCTTTGTTTTAAAACATAAGAGCATATGAAAAGTATGATTTTGAAAGCCAGAAAAAATAACATATTACTCTGCTACAAACAACTGAATATACATCAAAAAGATCAACATATTTCATATTTCATCTTATAGTATTACCTTTTTCCATTATGGAAGCTGAGACCTTCACTTCTTTCCCCTTGGTAAGCTCTGGAAAGAAACATGGAACATTTATTTGAAGCTGTAATACAGAGAATTGAGAATTGGGTGTACAATGGAGACAGTGAGCTACCAGCAATCTGAATATAGGTGGAAATAAGATGATGCTCTTTTCTACAAGCTCTTCTCTGATAGTAAGCACACACTGTTGAACACGTTACAAAAAAATTAACTTTTGAGAAAATGGACATTCAAATTCACAGGAAAGAATTTATGTGTGATTTTAGAGAACACATGACTTCATCACCTAGAGCTCTTCATTACTATTTAATCAGGTCTAACCTATCTTAGTTCTTTAAGGCTGTTTCTTTTTCAATAATATAAACCTCCAAATGGAATATAATGTACCTCCCATATAATGTAGTATTTTATTCTTTAGAGTGTAGTAAAATCATTAAGATAAAAATTAAATGTATATTGAGAGTTTTGCTTATGAGCCAATTTTATCTATAAGTGGCAGATACCTGAAATGTAATCTAGTGTGGAAATATGTTTTGAAAAACCCACCACTTTCTTCCAGCAGCTTCAATCCCATGTGAATTGTATCATATAAAAGATGCAGAGATGGGCGTGAACAATACCTGAGCATCAGTACAGTTTTATAAATGCCTATTGACAACTAGAAGGTAAATCCATCTTTCTTCCTCCATAATCCGAACAGCTCTATATCACTTTGTGAATAAAAATAAGTTATGTGGTAGGAGGTAGGGAGAGATTATCTCTCCCTTCCCATGTCTCTTTCCTCCTGATAACTTGGGGTGGGATGAAGAGGGCAGGATTGGGGGGTACGAAGGAGCCCCTGTCCAGGTGGAAGAGAGAGAAGAAAGGAAAACAATGGGGGAGGGGAGGGGCAGACGGAGGGTGGGAGGCGGGACTTCAAAGCAGCCCCCGGTCCCAGTGAAAGAGAGAGAAAGGAAGAGAAACAAAGCGATGGGAGAGGGGCATAGCTGATGGCAGTAGGAGGGGCTAAGGAGGAGCCCCTGGTCCTGGTGAAAGATAGAATGAGAAGAGAAGTGCTGGTGTCACCAGTAAATGGAGCTGTGGTCTTACCCACCCCTGAGAGCTGGCTATGTCTGAGACAAGAGTGGTATTATTCCAAGTGAATAATTATAGCCAAGCACAAGAAGTCAGACCCCACATTGCACATAGATAGATATATAGTCAAACAAATAATTAGAGAGTGACATATGGGTGAACAGAGAAAGGGCTGGAAGGGTAGAATGTTCATAAATAAATACAAATTTCAGTTAGACAGGAGAAATAAGTCTCATTGATCTATCTCACAGGAGAGTGACAAGAATAAACATTAAATGTGGCGTATTTTAAAATTGCAAAAGAATAGATTTTAAAAGTTGTTACCATAAAAAGATAAAGTAGACGTGTTAATAATGCTGACAGCCATTTCACACTGTATACCTACAAGAAAGCATCACTTGGTTTTTCGTAACATATATTATTATTTGTCAAGTAAAATAAAATTTGAAAGGATTACTTCTGAGGCTGATGTGGTGGTTGCATGCCTTTAGTCCCAGCACTCGAGAGGTGGAGGTATGAGGAACAATGTGAGTTTGAGATCAGTCTAGGACTACAGAGTGAGGTACAGGTCAGCCTGGGTTAGAGCGAGAACTTAATTTAGTTCCATAAAACACAATTTTTCTTGGGAGATCAGCTTCATCTTGTACATTTGTAGAATGTTTTAAAGCAACATAGGGGCCCAATCAATGCTTTCACCATCATTTGGTTGACTGATGATAGGTAAAGCCAACTTTCCTTCTGTTTCTAATTAGTGAAACCAAGAGACAAATTAAACAAGCACACTGGGGAACTTCATTATTTTTTGAAACTGATGGAAGTAAATTACTCTTGGGGATACCAAGATGTTATAGACTGAGAAGTGGTCGTGGTGACAGGTTCCCACTGGGTTCCATGAGTGGGAATGCATGTTAATGTGAGATTAAAGTGTTGCAAAATGCACACACCAGGCAGAGGACTCCAGGATGCCTTGGGTGTTACTGGAGGAAGAAGCACGCAGTGGAATGACACGTACACCTGCAGGTAAGGCAGAACCTAACCAAAGCTTTGCCTAGAACTCTGTGAAGACAGGTGGCTTCTATTTTCAATGTTGCTAATGGAGATATGCCTCCTGCTTCCTGCACAGTTTCTATTTTTCCTGAGCTCCCCTTGTGACCTCAACAAGATTCAATCCAATTTAAGAAGTCCACACACTCATCTGGGAAATCTGGTAAGTACCCTGAAAGTGAATGACACCACAGTCCTGCAGAGTCCCCAAGAAACTCATGCATCCTGTTCAGCTGCCCTAAAGCAACCATGTGGGCCAGCACTGGCTCTGATGTTCAGTGTATGTGGTCTTGCTCTTCCAGAGAAGAGGTCATAGAACACTTGTTGATTTTACAGATATGTCAGTTTCTTGTATTTGTATAGCAGCCTGCAAGGTGTCTTTCAAAGCTTAAGAATCAGGTACTAGTAGTGTTAGTGATGCTATGATATATACTGGAACTTAATCAACACTCTTGACCAGGAGGCTGTTTGGAGGAAAATCATGAAGGATTATGACAGTTGTGTCATATTTGGGGGAACCGGCAGTTAAAGGACTGTGGTGAGCAGCTAAGCTTCCAAGTAGCATTTTGGGGACAAATTTCAGACAATTTACTATAGCTTCAGTTCTAGGTTTGACTTGAAAAGGAAAGATTAAGGAAAAGCAAATTGAACACAGAAGAGAAGTTGGATGATAATCAGTGACCTGATACTAAATATCAGGATGTAAAGGAAGGTACAAGCTGCTGAGAATGCTCTAGAAGGCGTGGGTCACTTCAGAAGGCCTATGAGAGTATAATAAAACAGAGGAACCTAATGGTATAAAATTGTCATTTTTGCCGCCTTATCAAGCCTTATTTGGGTTGGTTTGACAGTCCTTGGTTTGTAAGTGAATCTTCCATTATTGGATGGTGAGACAAGCAGTGAGAAACAAGAGGCAGTGGCTGAGTAGTGGATGCTTCCAAGAGATAGTTGTGGTGATTGATCTTCATCAATCGGATTGACCTAGAATCACCCAATGGACAGTTCTCTGAGAATGTCTGTGAAGCAGTTTCTTGTTTAGATTAATTAGCTGAAGTACAGAGACCAACCTAACTGCCTAACTTCACAGTGATTCCATAGACTGGGGACATGGACTTAATAGAAGAAAACTGAGCCACATCTCGTTCTCCCTCTCTCTCTCTCTCTCTCTCTCTCTCTCTCTCTCTCTCTCTCTCTCTCTCTCTCTCTCTCTCTCTCTCTCTCTCTCTCTCTCTCT
>PVHP010041655.1:0-15146 GCA_004024765.1 Zapus hudsonius | reverse complement strand
TTTATTCATTTTTCAAGGAGAGAGAGAGAGAGAGAGAGAGAGAGAGAGAGAGAGAGAGAGAGAGAGAGAGAGAGAATGTACCAGGGCCACCACCTTGTGGGTCTGGCTTATGTGGGTCCTGGGGAATTGAACCCAGGGCCTTAGGCACTGGAGGAAAGTGCCTTAACCTCTGAGCCATCTCTCCAGCCCCAAAAGTATTTTTTAAATATTTAATTTATTCATTTTCAAGCAGAGAGAGAGAGAGACAGACAGACAGACAGACAGCGCACCAGGGCCACCACCTTGTGGGTCTGGAATATGCGGGTCCTGGGGAATTGAACCTGGGGCCTTAGGCACTGGAGGCAAGTGCCTTAACTGCTGAGCCATCTCTCCAGCCCCAAAAGTATTTTTTTTAACGTAAGGAAAGAGTACTGGGATATACCACCCCCCGGCCAGCCTCGGTAGGTCACGCTGAGTCTGGATTGGTGGAGACCATTGGCTGCCCAAATAGCCAGTTGGACTGAATGGCTTATAAATAACAATTTTTATCATCAAATTAATATTAAACTGATTCCTATAATTTGTCTCTTCTTACACTCCATGTAAATAATATACCATTTGTTGGCCGACTTGCCCTAGTGAAACAGTCTAAAATTAAAAAGAAGTGACAATAACATCAAGGGTAATGGCCACAGATTCTTGGGTTACACAAAATAGTCCAAAGTAGAAACTCAGAGACTCTTAAGAACTCAACACTAAAACAGACTTAAAATTCACTCACCAAGGCTCAGGGAAGTTTGTGGAAGAGGGGGCAGAAAGATTTATGACCCATGTTGAAAGGAATATTCAGAGTCATTGACAATCTCCCCCACAAATCTGTCTGCTGCTTGCACAAATAACAGCCGTCCATCCCATGGAACATTCCAGTAATCCCACTGAGGAGCTCGCTCAGTGGACTAGGGACAGGGAGGAGGGATATGGAGGTACCAATATAAGATTTATACATAACAGAGTTTGTAATTATTAATAAAAATGGTGAAATAAAAGAAAAAAATAATATACCATTTGTATTTTGAAGAGATATTTTCTCCCTTATGAGAAGGATTTTGGTAAATGATACTCTGGAGGGAGGGGTGGGTTGATTTTTTTTTTCTCCCTTTTTTCCTTCCTTCCTTCCTTCCCCTCTCCTCTCCCCTCCCTTTCCTTCCCCTTTCTTTTGGATTAGCACAGATTCCCCATTTGACTTGCCAGTAATCTTATCCAGACAGCATTAAAATGAATTTACTATAGACTCTTATTAGGCTTTAATTAAAAGCCAGAGATGATAGCACATGCCTTTAATCCCAGCAATCAGGGGCAGAGGTAGGAAGATCACTGTAAATTCAAGGTCAGCCTGGGAAGGCAGAGTTGGTTCCCAGTCACCCTGGGGCTAGAGTGAGACTCTATCTCGAAAACAAAACAAAAAAGCAAAAGCATCAAGTATCTTTCTCCTGTGTCTACTTCCATTGTCATTTCATCTTCTTCTCCCACTTCCCTTGCGTGTTCTTCCTTCCTGCCCTTCTCTGTCGTCTCCATCCTGTAACATTGAAAGTGTTTGGGACTTGGAATAATCCCTATGGATAGAAACTTCGTTGAGCAGGATATTGGTTACCAAATATGGTATCGCTGCTAAAGATGCACAAGGAATGTGGCCTGTGTCCTGAGCCTCCAGCCAAACAAATCAGCTCATTTTAACTTCTGAGCTGTTTTCTAATAAGGACGCTGGAACTTTGATTTGGATCACGATGCTGATGTTATTTTAGCTCAAACACGAGAGGCGAATGAAGAAGGGGGCAGGGAGACTCCGTCGAGCATGGTGGTGATGTGTGCCACCCACCCGGGCTGGGCAGAGGCAGGCTCGGAATTCTAGTATCGGGGGCAAGTCGAGGTGTCCATTCAGGTGGTCACCCCATTGTCCAAGGCTCCAAAGGACTGCAGGCAGGACCCGAGATACTCTTGTCTGACACCCCCAGTGGTCTGGGCCAAGGTCTTCAAGCTGATGTGGGCTCTGGGAGGTTGCAGAGCTTGGTGCTGGAGAAGACACCCTAAAATCCATGGCAGCTCCTACTATGTGTAGCTGGCCTGTTGTGGGTGGTATGGATGTCCGGGGCCCCTTGGCAAACACCGGAAGTGACAGCCAATGGCCACACTTGACAAAAGTCTTCTTCGGGTCTGGGTTCAGGAAGGCTTACTGTACAGTTGTTTGGTGGGTTTGGTTTGGTTTTTTGAAAACCTTTTGATGTATTTGCATGTGTGTGTAGAAACGCTCCAAGGCCTCTTGCTGCTGCAAACTCCAGGCGCACACACCACTTTTTACGTCTGACTTCATGTGGGGTGGGTACTGGGCCTTTGAACCTGGGCTAGGCTAGCATGCTTTGCAAGCAAAAGCCTTTAATGTTAGAGCCATCTCCCCAGCCCTTGTTTTTCTTAGAAAGACAAAGTCTCACTCCGTAGTCTCTGCTAGCCTCAGACACATGGAAATCCTCCTGCCTCAGCCTCTCAAGTGCTGATAGCCTAAGAAGGATGGAAAGGTTTTAACTGTGAGCTGGTAAAGCAACTTCAGAGTACAGCCAGTACAGCTGTGTTGTCTTCCTTCCTTCCTTCCTTCCTTCCTTCCTTCCTTCCTTCCTTCCTTCCTTCCTTCCTTCCTTCCTTCCTCCCTCCCTCCCTCCCTCCCTCCCTCCCTCCTTTCTCTCTCTCTCTCTTTCTCTCCTGATCTCAAAAATAAGAGTCTTATTTTCTTGTGGAAGATCCCTGTGAGTTCCAGATCATCCTGGGCTAGAGTGAGACCCTACCTAGGGAAAAACAGAAACAGGGGCGGGAGGGACTTGACCATCAGGCCTCCGATGTCGTGTATGGAAACCTGTGTTCCTAGGATACTCTTCACCGGCCTGAGACAACACAGGCTCCGAATCTGTTTGGGGTGTGAACACGTGCACTGTACTAGGTCTTTGTGACACTGTTGTTAGTGTCACATAGTTTTCACTAGGTTCTTGGCTGTCCTTAGTGATACCATTCTTGGAGTGTTCGGAAACACAGTTGGCTTGTCCAAATCGTGACTTTTATAGTGCTTTTGATTTGAGCTATTGAAGTTGCTTATTTTAGGTCAACTGCACTGATAGTGATTGATGTCGCTGTCATCTCTTACAGAATCCTTTGTCTCCTCCTATAGCTTTGTAGTCAACTGTGATCAAAATCAGGAAGGCCCGGGCTTCAGATTTTGGCTCTGCTTAGAATCACGTGAAAATATTGAAGCTATTTGATTCCTGTCTTCTGAGTGATGCAGTGTACTTGTGTTACCTTTGTGAAACTAAAAACAATGAAGAATGTCATTGTTTATAACGAGCCAGGGGCCAGGCCTCAGGCCTCATGGGAGCGCAGGTGTCACCCACTTATCATCATCATTCTCATTAGTAGCCATCAATAAAAGTCTGTCTAAAATGTTATTTATTTGCAAGCAGAGAGCAAGATAGAGGAGAGACAGACAGAATGGGCTTGCCAGGGCCTCCAGCCACTGCAAATGAACTTCAAAGGCATGTGCCACCCTGTGCATCTGGCTTTCCATGGGTTCTGGGGACGTAAACTCAGGTCGTTGAGCTTTGCAGGCAAACGCTTTAACTGTTGAACCACCTCTCCAACCCTCAGTCAGAGTTTTTAACTGTGCTAAGAATTTTATGTTTCAAAACTCAAACTACAGAGTTTTGGTCCTGACCTGAAAGAAACGAGCTAAGCCAGGTGACTTTTGGGACCCGGGGTTTCGTGGGGTTTTGTGTGGTGTGTGTAAATAGTGGGAAGAAGCAGGGCTCGCTGGCCTTCTCCCCCACAGCCCAGGGTTTGCTGCTCTGATTTGACGCTGAGGAAATGACATCTTTCATTTGTTCTTGTTTTCCAAAGGGCATCCGCTTCGATCCTGAAATTCCGCAGACACTTCGGCTAGAGTTTGCTAAGGCAAACACGAAGATGGCCAAGAACAAACTTGTCGGGACCCCCAACCCCAGTACTCCTCTGCCCAACACTGTACCTCAGTTCATTGCCAGAGAGCCATGTAAGTCCTTGCGCTTTTCATTTTGAAAAACGAACAAAACACATGTAGGGGACAAAACAAAGACTTGTTCCAAGCTGCTGGTGAGACCCCACCATTGCTGGCTAATTCTGGATTTCCATTTCCAGTCGGAATCCTGAGGAAAACGCTCTTGTTGGTGACTCGCCATTGGAAGAGGTTGAGCTTAAACACATCAATGGCTTCAAAACTCCGTTTTCTGTGTTATGGATTTCCTTAATGGGACATTGCCCTTGTGACCATTCCCTTGTCTTGGGTGCAAACCCTTTATTTCCTGCCCCAACTCTTGGGCATAGTAGTTGGTTATCACCATTTTCTTTGCTTCTTCTTTTTTTTTTTTTTAATTCTGTGGCTTTTGGAAAACTAAAGCATTAAAAATCAAAGAAATATAAGAAATGCAAGTAGATCTCTCTCTCAATTTCTCTGCTAAATTTTAACTACTTATTGATAACTTCCATAAATATAAACAATATGTCATCATCATAATTCCCTCTCAACACTCCCCCTTCCCCCTTCCCATATTCCCCCTCCACTGAATCCCTTCTTTCTGATGAGTCTTTCTTCGATTTTGATGCCATCATTTTTCCCCTCCTATTTTGCAGGTCTTGTGTAGGGGGGCCATAAATATCATGGCACTTTGCACCTGGAAGACAGCATAGGAAGCACTCCTACACTTCCTTTGGCTCTGCTGCCTCTTCCTCAGTGGTCCCCGAGCCTTGGAGGGTGGGATTGAGATGGCTCACTGACTGCTCAACAGTCCTGTCACCTCTTCTCTGGCCATTTTTTGTTGTTCATGTTTTAGTCACCCCATCTGAAAAGAGAAGCTTCTCTAACCAAAAGTGAGAGCAGCATTAATATATGGGCATAAACAGAAGTGTTTAGAGGGCAGTTGGGTGGATATAGTATGTGCATTTAGCCAGACAGCTGTCATGGTTTCCCCTGTGGGCTTTTGATCTCCTCAGCCATAGGCTTTTGGACTAGGTTTTCAGTACCAGGCATGAATTCCCTTCTGTGGAGTGGACCTCAGTCCAATCAGAGAGCAGTTGGTTTCCTCCCAAAACAGACATGCCACCCACCATCGCACCATTTGGCACATTTGGCCTGTCTGGCCAGCTGTAAAGCTTGCAGGGTCCACTGCTGGTTAGGACCGTTGACAACTTTTGTGCTCCCAAAGACTGTGTGCTGCATGGCTCTTTCCAGCATCCTGACAGCTCAGCTCCAGCTTGAGTTCTCAGTGACCTGCAGCCCAAGCATGTGGAGTCTTTAGAAATATGATCTAACCATCTAGTTTTGGCGGGTAACCAAGAGTCTTGGCAATGACCTGCAATGTTTTGGGGGCATCAGGGACCTCCTTGGCCCACAACTCGCTGGAAGGTATTCCATCCCTGGCACTGAAGCGTCTCTAAAAACAATCTCTGGCTTCTGGTCACATCATCTACCTCTACAGGATACTTCTGCCCAAACTCTCTCTTTTTTTCATGTATGTATTATTATCTAGCCAAGAAGTAGGTTTCCATATGGCTTATTCATAACCTCTTTAATTTTTGAGGGGGTTGTGTTTCCAAGGTAGGGGTCTCTCTCTAGCCCAGACTGACCTGGAACTCACTGTGTATCCCATGTTGCCTCAAACTCAAAATAATCCTCCCGCCTCAGCCTCCAGAGCACTGGGATTAAAGGCGTGAACCATCACTCTTGGCTTCTGTTTTTGTGAAAAGTTTAGCCATAACTCTAGAGGGAATAGTAGACACATAAAAACATTGTAGATCAGAACAATCCGTTCTAACATTCTCAAACCAGTAAAGCTTGAAGGTAATCTGGGGTTTCCTGCTTCAAGTCAATTAGGTAAGAACACCGGCTAATTGTTGGGCACATCTTTTATCTGACGTTAATGATCTCATTCTCTTAAATGTCCATGCTATGATTTCTGTCTTTGAATAACTTAAAAGGCTGTCTTAATTTTCTTTCTGAAGCTTAGTTCGTGGCAGAAGCGAGCCGTGAGATGGACAGCCTTGTTCCTTTCATTGCTGAACCGTGCGTGATTTAACATGGCAGGCCACTCACGGAAGCGAAGTGACTTCCACTTACTTGGAATTCGGTATTATCTCATCATTCTTGATCTCTCCAAACCACCAGACTCTGACCTTCTTCCTCCCTCACCACCAATTCCTTTCCCGGCTTCTTGCTGCTGTTGAAGGGCACGTGGGTTCATGTCATGTGCCTGTCAGATTTGATCAGGTCCTAGAGGAAGCTAGTCATTGGGAACTCAGTCTTGGGAAGGTTGGTGCTAGCCTGTGAAAACGAATAGATAAGAGTTTCTCTCCCAGTGTGTTCAAAAACAAAGTTTTCTGTGGAGCCAGAAAGTCATAACAGAGAAAGTTGCTTTCCTGGGGAAAGCTGAAACCTTTATTTGGGAAGAGTCTAAATAAAAGGTCGTGTTACAGCGTAATTGCATTAGGGGAGGGTATAGAGACATTCCTTACATAATTCTTTAATCTTCAAGCATCCTGCCCAGTGCTTTATATTGTATATGTTTAATAAATGTTTATTACAATGAGAGGATGAGCAGATAAACAGATTTGAATTTGGCCGTTGAATTATGGAATCATTTGTATGTATTTTTATTTCTGTCCAAAATGCCTTCTTTCTTAATGGGGCATTAGGAAAGAGTATTTTTAGAATGGTTTTGCTTTTTTGTGAAATTTGCTTGCATTAGGTCTCAGACTATTAAAACATGAGGTATAATGCTGTTGATAAGTTAACCTTCAGCCATTCAGTTCTACAGAGTGCTTCGTTTTTTAGCACCTCAAATGCATGAAACACGTAGCTATGGAGGTGACAGGCAGCTCACACCAGGACATGGAGGAGCTGCAGAGAGAGCACTGTTGCCACCCTTGGGAGTCACAGCAGCTTGTGAAAGCAAGCCTCAGCTATGGCCAGCTCTGCTCACTTCCCTTGCTGCAAATAGAACAGCTCAGACGTGATCAGATAAGTTTCCTTGGCAGAGTCAAAACTTGCTGGGCTGCTCATAGCAAATCAAACTTGAAGCTAGGTGTGGTGGCGCATGCCTGTCACCCCAGCACTTGAGTTATGGAGGCAGGGGCTGGGAAAATGGCTCAGTGGTTAAACATACCTGCTTGAGTTGTTGAGGCAAGAGGAAGGATCACTGCAAATTTCAGGCCAGCCTGGGCTATGGTCACAAAAACCTGTCTAAAAAAATCCAATCAACCAGGGCTGGAGAGATGGTTCATTGGTTAGAGGCACTTGCTTGCATAGTCTGATGGCCCAGGTTCACATCCCCAGCACCCATGTAAAGTTAGGTGCACAAAGTGGCACATGCATCTGGAGCACTTTTGCAGTGGCAAGAGGCCCTGGAGCACCCATTCTCTTTCCCTCCCTTCTTCCCTCTGCTTCCAAATAAATAATAAAATACTTAAAAAAAATCCAACCAGCCATCCAAACAAACAATAAATCTTATTTAAACATTCAGATAGCCAGCAGTGTTTTCTAGAGAAAATAGAAGTTACAATGATCTCTCTTAATATAGCTCCTTTTCAGGACAAAGGAACCTTGGTGAGCAGCACTTCACCATGACTCAGATCGACCTTGTCACCCATTACCATTCCCTGTGGGAATTGTGATTTTCCATGTCACACGCACAGTCCTGGTTTTCCTGGAAGCAAGCACATTGCAGGCTGAAAACGGGTGTGGCTGATCCAGTTACACTGTGCCCATACTTGGTTCTAGAACTGGTCAGTTTATCCCCCTGTCAGTCAGGGAGTACAATGCAGTCAGAATTGTGGGCTTGGAGAAGCCCTGAAGGCTTCTGTGATGTTGGCCAGGAGAGAAGTTTTATAACTGCTGTTTCCTGGTCAGTGTTTTCATTTGGTTAATGTCTGGACAGCACTCTGACTGTGAAGGAAGAATGTTCTCAGGTTTGATTATACAACAAACGTGTACTTGAACTTTCAATTCTCAATAATTTCTGTTGAAGCCAAGTGAGGACCTAGTGAGCTGTATTCTGGGGAGATGAGGACCCTGGGGAGAGAGGATAGTGTGGTTACTGCTTTAACAGAGCTGACGGCCAAGCATTTGGTGGTGCTCAGAGATGGTGGGAAATCTTGCCCACTTATAAATGACATGACAGATTCTGCATCTGGGTTTAGATGGCCCCCCACTTGCTCTGGCCTTCCTGGGACTAAAGAATGAGAAAGCCAGGCTTTAACAGCTTGGAGGCAATTGGTGGCCTTGCCTTTAGACCCCAAAGCTCCACTGACAGTGTTAGCTCTAGCAGTCTTTGATAAGCTTTGTGGCCTTGAGGAAAGAAAAGGTTTCATTTTCTATATCCCTGTTCCCTTGGGCATAAAAGGGTAATTCCATTTTAGCCACATGATTACAATGAGAGCTTGTACTCGGGATCAAGTGGCCATAATACGCATGGAGCTGTAGGTGAGTAGAAGATGCAGTCCAGATGCATGTTTCATTTGGATTCCTGTTTGTTCTTAACAATTACAACAAATGCTAGTAATGTATGACTGCGCCTGCTAATTTAAGAGAAAGAATAGATGAGCCGGGCGTGGTGGCATACACCTTTAATCCCAGCACTGGGGAAGCAGAGGTAGGAGGATCTCTGTGAGTTCGAGGCCAGCCTGAGACTACATAGTGAATTCCAGGTCAGCCTAGGCTAGAGTGAGACCCTACCTCGACTCCCCCCCCCCCCACAAAGAAAAAGAAGAGATGGTACAATTTCAGGAAAGTCAATACTATTTCTTTCTAACTGTAAATTATTTTGAGGGTAGGCACAGTGGGGTATGTTTGAGATAGGGTCTTAGTAGATATCTCAGATTGACCTGTTTATAGGACTGGGGACTGAACCTAGCCCTCCCCTAAGGTTGGGGTCGCAATCAGCTTCTCGTAACTGTGACCAGGAACCCAACCAAAGGCAGCTTGTGGAGGAATGTGTTTATTAGGCTCACGGACTCTGAGGGGAAGCTCCATGATGGCAGGGAAAATGACGGCATGAGCCAAGGGTGGACATCACCTCCGCCCCACAGCACTGCTAACAGTGGCAGGAAGATGTGCCAAACACTGGCAAGGGAAAGCTGGCTTATAACCCCCATAAGCCCACCCCCAACAACACAGCTCCAACAAGGTTCTAATTCCAAAACTGCCATCAGCTAGGGGTCAAGCATTCAGAACGCATTAAGTTTATGGGGGACACCTGGATCAAACCACTACAGTGGGTAAGCTCCTCCCACTCAGCTGTATTTCCAGCTAGCTTTTTACTTTTTGAGACAGTCTCTGAGTTACCTCGGCTCACCTTGAACTTTCAACCCTCTTACCTCAGTCTTCCAAGTAGCTATCTATCCAACCAGGGCTGGCTGCATGAAATCATATTTAGAGAAAATTAAAGCAGAGTTGTGGTGCAGGTGTATCGCTCAGTGCTTGAACATATGTTTAGTATGCAAGAAGTTCTGGGTTCTATCTCTAGCAGCCCCTCCCCCCAAAAAACTGAGAAAAAGTAGAAATATTGTAAATGATATAAAACTCTTCCTAGATTACACATTCAGTTGTATAGGAAGGTAGGATTCTGCCTTATAGGTCAAAAGGAGATTAAGACATTCTCTTACACATTTTATGTGAATTATGAGAGTTTGAATATTAATACAGTGAAAGAAAACCTGAAGTTTAGTAGCAGTGGGACTATACAGCCAAGGAGTGTCATGTACTAAATTGTCTTCTCCAAAATTCAGATGTTGAAATTCTGACCCCCCAGTCCCTCAAAATGCCATATATCTATTCATTTGAGAGGGAGTGAGAAAGAGAAAGAGGGAGAGAGAGAGAGAGAGAGAGGGAGAGAGAGAGAGAGAGAGAGAGAGAGAGAGAGAGAGAGAGAGAGAGAGAGAGAGAGAGAGAGAATGAGAATGGACGTACCAGGGCTTCTCATTCCAGAGAATGAGAGTGGATGTACCAGGGGGAACATATGATTCAAACCACCACACATTCCCTGGCACCTGCCTAAAACCAGATGCACAGTGGCACGTGCTTCTAGCGGGCATTTGCAGTGTAGGAGATTATTCTGGTGGCCTCTTACACATGTGCACACATGGACAGAGAAATAAATTTTAAAATACAGTTTTTAAAAAGCCGAGGAGCTGGAGAGATGGTTCGTCTGTTAAGGCACTTGCCTACGAAGCCTAACGACCTGGATTTGATTCCCCAGTACCCACTTAAAGCCAGATGCACAAAGTGATGCATGCGTGTGGAGTTCGTTTGCAGTGGTTAGAGACCCTGGTGTAAAAAAAGAAGTGGTGGAGCACACCTTTAATCCCAGCACTCAGGAGATAGGAGGATAGCTGTGAGTTTGAGGCCAGCCTGGAACTGTAGTCAGGTCAGCCTGAGCTAAGTGAAACCCTACCTCAAAAAACAAAACTAATAATAATAATAATAATAATATTTTTAAGAAAAAACTTATCAGAATAAATCCCTTCAATTCAGCCAAAATTAAGCAGTCGCAGCGTGTTTAACTAGGTTAATCTGGCACTATCTACAAAGATAGGTGGAGGATTTAGAAGCAGTGTCTTCCTTATATGGGATGAAGTGAGTGAAGTCGCTTTTGTAAAATGTGGGTCCCGATACCTTCTCTTGGGCTCACTCCTGGAGATGTCAGAGTGGGGACGATCACAGGGGTTGAGGCTTCTGAGTAAGTAGGTAGTGTGCCTAGGGGTGTGGTCTCAGCAAAACCCCCAAAGGCTCCAGAGAACATTTACCAAAGGCAGGAAGGGTTTGTGTTTATTTTCCAAAGAGATTGACCAGATTAGCAAAGTTCTTCCTTGCCTTTTCTATAAAGCAGTTTTTGCAACTAGAAATAACTCTGTTTTTGTGGAGCTGGATTAAAAGTTTCAGTCCCTTATAAGGGAATGTACCTGAAGACAAGAAGCTAATATGTGTCTCTTGGCACTTTACATATAGACCAGATCTTTTTTTTTTTTTTTTATGTTGTTTTTGAGACAGTGTCTCATGTGCCCTTGAATTCACTGTACAGTTGAGGATGACTTGGCCTCCTGGGTTCTGGAATTCCAGGCACCCACCACCCACCAGACGAGGTTGGTGTGGTGCCCGAGAGTTGAGCCCAAGGCTTCATGCCTGCTAGGCAAGCACTCTACCAACTGAACTACATCCCAGCCCCAAATCTCCCTTCTCTTTAAAGTTCTTAGACTTTAATTATAAAAATTTGTTTTCGAGAACGAGACCCTACCCCGAAAAAAAAAGGGACCATAAATTGAATTTCTACTACCATCCAGAAGTGCCCAGCTCACATTCTGTATATCCTTTGAATTATTAATATTAATTAATTAATATGCCTATATGTTTATGTATAATGTATATAAGGCATACAAGTAGCAAGTTGTTTGATTTGGCTTTCTGTACATAGTGAGTTTGAGGCTAGCCTAGGCTACATATGTCATTCCTCCCCCTCCCCAATAAAAGGGTAAAGAAGCCAGGCCTGGTGGCACATGCTTTTAATCCCAGCCCTTGGGAGGCAGAGGGAGGAGGGTCTCTCTCCTCCACCTCCATTAGCCTCTGACTTTAGCTGGGGAAGAAGCTCTGTGTGTTAATTAGTGACTGAAGTGAGATGGAGGAGTGTCTTTCTGTGTTTTAATGAAATACTCCTCTGGAGGTCAAGGAGACCAGGGTAGTCAAACATTAACGGCTCTGTGCAGGAAGCTCTGATGAGTTCCTGTTCTAATTTTCACACTTGAGTTTAGCAAATGTGTGGCGGGTGAGAGATGAAAAAGCTGAATCAGGTAACTGTCTGCTTTCCTGTTTACACTGGAGCATACAGACCTTCACCTTCAGTGTAGGCTGAGAGCAGAGGCAGGGGCGAGCTGGTCGTTATGGAAGAACGGGCATCGGGCTCCTGAAGATGGGAAAGACCTTACTCAGCACGCAGAGCGGGTTTAAAAGGGTGTCCAGACCGACGGTGTGAAGGTCAGAACTGAAAGCAAAGCCAGGTGTGCTAGTGCACACCTTTAATCCCAGCAGAGCAGGATCCTGTGAGTTCAAGTCCAGCCTGGGACTAGAGTGAGTTCCAGGGCTAGAGGGAGACCCGACCTTCAAATAACGAAAACAAGCCAGGCGGGGTTGCACACCTTTAATCCCAGCATAATAGAAGCTTTGAAATGACTTTTAATAATAAAGTATATCAAATATATCTACATTCAGTTTCTCCAAAAAGATATCCATTGAGAAGGGGAAAGCGTTAGAAAAATGCTGAATTTTTAAGGCAATGATGGAATTAGCATGGAATGTTCCCAAGGCACCCCAACTTTGGCACCTTTTAGAGACAGAACCATTATTAAATGATCTTTAAAGGGCACAGGAGGATGGGCGTGGTGACGGGAGGCAGAGGCAGGAGGATAGCTGTGAGTTCGAGGCCACCCTGAGACTACATAGTGAATTCCAGGTCAGCCTGGGATAAGTGAGACCCTACCTCGAAAAACCGAAGGAAAAAAAATTATACTGATTGTATTTTGAAATATTTTAGATAAATTAGATAATTTTATAATTTCCAAATTAATTTTGTTTTTGCCTTTTAAAATGTGATTCTAGAACACTTTAAATTAAATACATGAATCACATTTGTGGCATGTATGTTTTAGCCAATGATTTTTTTTTTGTGTCACCTTCTATTGTGCCCTTTATTTATTTATTTGCTTATTAAGGTAGGGTCTCACTGTAGCCCAGGCTGACCTGGAATCCACTATGTAGTCTCAGGGTGGCCTCGAACTCACAGCGGTCCTCCTGCCTCTGCCTCCCGTCACCACGCCCATCCTCCTGCGCCCTTTAAAGACCATTTAATAATGGTTCTGTCTATAAAAGGTGCCAAAGTTGGGGTGCCTTGGGAACATTCCATGTTTATTCCATCATCTGCCATAAAAACACAGCCCTTTTCTAACGCTTTCCCCATCTCGGATATCTTTTCGGAGAAATTGAATGTAGATATATCTGATATACTTTGTTATTAAAAGGCATCTCAAAGCTTATATTATACAGTAAACACTTCTCAACCTGTTTAAGTGCTTTTCCTAAAATAGCAACGTAGCTTGACTTTGAATAACTAACCTTTAATGTAATTTTGAGTAGATGTTAAATTTAGCAATTAACAGTCACCACTTCTAGTTTAAATCCAAACGAGCTTCTAAAAAATATTTTATTTATTAGAGAGAGAGTAAGTGTTGGGGGGGGTAGGAGGGAGAAAGTATGGGTTCATCAGGGCCTCTTGCAAGATTCATGCATTGGGCTTTATGCAGGAGCCCCCGGCCTCCCCCCAACTCTCCTTCATGATGTGTGAAAGCATTCCGCACTACTTAAGTGAAATGTGCTGATTTACTTAAAACCAGTTGATGCATTTAAGTCCCAGATGAGTGGCAGTCGTGATAATAAGGATGGTTTATTGAAAAGCTGTTTTCCGTACGTGAAGGTGAGTGTAGTGAGCAGAGATTTCCACTGACCCCAGGATGGAGGGTGGCTTCCTGTGCCCAACACGCGGCCCCTTGATGGGCCTCGACCCCACTCCTCCCTGTGCCCAGTGTCCCCTTGGAGAATCTACAAGGTCCAAGGGGAACCTGTGCTTCCTGCTTCTTAGCTTTGTCTTAGACTGTCCCTTGGCCACAACCATTTACAGGTGAGCTTTTTGTCACTTTAGCTGTCACTTCCTTTGAAGACCTTGACTGTCATCCTGCCTAGGTTGCTGCTGAGAACTGTTTATTCCTGTAGGGAAAGCCTGTCATACAGCTCGGAAATTGCCTGTTCCTTTTTCATGTTGGTTTACTTTCAGGCAGGTTCACCTGGACCTCACATCCTCCTGCCTTGGTCTCCCGAGTGCTGGGATTATGAGTGATTGCCTTCATACCACTGGACAGCTGCTGTTCCATCCTCTTAATGAGGGTCTTGGGTGATAAGAGAGGCTTTGTAATCTCAGTCCCATCTCTGTTAGTATCAGACCAAAACCTGTATTCCCGGAGCATCTGTCCACTGACCAAGTGAGATCTCCCTTTCTTGTACCAATCCTTAAGAACCTAGGTTCTGAGAGAATGATTTCCCAGAAAGAATGAGGTATTCAGTCATTGTTGTTTTTCATTGCTGGGACAAAACACCCCACCAAATGCAGAGAAACAGCAGCAGGAGAGTGAACTGAAGTCTGGCAAGGGAAAGCTGCCCATAACACCCCAAAGTCCCCCCCCCAATACACACACACAATACAACACACCTCCTCCATCAAGGCTCCACCTCCCAAATTACCATCCTCTTACCTCTGCCTCCCAAGTGCTTGAATGGGCTGTTGGGAAGAGGTGTGAGATTCCTTTAGGAAATCAGAAGTAGTTCTACTCAGGCAAGGAAGAGGTGAGTTAATGGAGTGCTTGCCTTGAAAGCAAAGGAAATAGGACTTGTCTGATTTGGAAGTTACTGGCAGCTGCCAGAACTCCCTGAGAAGGGGAATTGCATTATCAGAAAGAAGTCAACAGTGAGTTTTATAAGTGATAAAGCTTTGCACTAGATATTTTTTCAGATAAAAAATGAAAATGGTTAACAGTATGTCACTTGGCCTAGGGTTCTAGCTCAGGGTAGAGTGCTTGCCTGCAGACTGCAGGGCCCTGGGTTCTAGCCTGAGCAGCACACACAGGAACACAGATGCGGGGTGATAGACAGAGAGCACTCTCCCTGGGAAGGGCAGCGGGCTGTTTTTGCCGACATACATTCTCATGAAATGTTCCTTCCCAGAGCTCTTTCCTCCTCTGTTTATTTCCAGCATCATTTGCCCCCTTGGAATTGATTCTCATCTAAAGATACGCTGTGGGAAGTGAGCGGGCTCTGAGAACATACCCTGTCCTGACTCAACCTTGAGATGAATTCCTGTAGCCCTCAGACAGCTGCTTGCAGATCCGAGCAATCCAGACAGGAGAGCTGCCAGCCTCCCCAGGGACCTTGCTCCAGCCTGGGAGGCTTCTGTGGAGGGCACCTCGCAGCCTATCTCGGCTGAAGGTTCTCCCTCAACTACTTGTCTCTA
>PVHP010041654.1:0-15335 GCA_004024765.1 Zapus hudsonius | reverse complement strand
TTTAATAGCAGAGACATTGAGAAACTGAGAGAGAAGTGTTCTTGTTTCATTGCTACACCTACCTAGGAGATTGGAGAGACAGGATATATATATATATATATATATATATATATATATATATATATATATATATATATACACACACACAAACATATATATATATATAGTTATACACACACACACACACATATATATATATATATATATATATATAGAGAGAGAGAGAGAGAGAGAGAGAGAGAGAGAAAGTTTTGTTTTTTGAGGTAGGGTCTTGCTCTAGTCTAGGCTGACCTGGAATTCACTATGTAGTCTCAGAGTGGCCTTGGACTTATGGTGATCCTCCTGCCTCTGCCTCCCGAGTGCTGGGATTAAAGGTGTGCGTCACTACATCAGGCCTAAAATTTGGACTAGGAGTCAGGCTGTGGTCTAAGGCAAGATTTTTCAGAGAAGTAATCAAATGTGGAAAAGCACACATTCCAATTTTTAATAGCTAACTTGTTTTTTAAATATTTTATTTATTCATATTTCAAGCAGAGATGAGAGAGAGAGGAGAGTGAGAGAGAGAGAGAGAGAGAGAGAGAGAGAGAGAGAGAGAGCGCACCAGGACCACCACCTTGTGAGTCTGGCTTATGTGGTTCCTGGGGAATTGAACCGGGGGCCTTAGGCACTGGAGGCAAGTGCCTTACCTGCTGAGCCATCTCTCCAGCCCGATAGCTAACTTGTTTGATAGAAAGTTTTGAATCTATGTCAGTCCTTTGTCTCTATGAGAATATCTATCTAAAATAGCCTTAATAAGCAGTTATATAAATCTGAGTTGTCAGAGGTGTGGACATGGAAACTCCTCATGCATTAAACATGATATTGCACTCACAGATTTTGTATTTTAGTTGTGCTATTGCAACCAGTCCTACAGTCTATGCAGCAAGTTCTCTCTTGCTAATTATTCCGGAACATGGCTGTAAAAAATCTGGGAAAGTCACTGACGGTACTTCTGGTATCATCTACATTGGTTATGTCTGTGCTCCATGAGGGAAACCTTTTACTAAGTGTGTAATAACTCTCTTTAATCTCATGGAGGTCAATCTCATGATGCTTTTGTATGACTCCTTGTAGAACAATTTCCAGACACCTTTTTTAGCCTAGCTTTACACAAATCCATTTTATTTTATGTCATATCACTTCCTCCCTCCAGCCCAAAGGGTCATGTTATGTAATAAAGTCTTCATTTAAACCTTTTCCAGAATCTTTTTTTTTTCTACGAAATACTGGTTTCCACAGAGGAGAGGGCATACTGTGGGCTTGTTTTGATAAAGTTCATTGGTGGCCCATGAGAAACAGCGTGGAACTGGCCTTTGTCTGAGTATATTTTTCCTTCTAGGTTTAGCTGGTTCTCCTGTCAGTGTGTCTCCTACATCTATACATCAAACTTGGAAATTTTATTATCACCTGTATGTTTTTTAATGGCCCAGACCCAGGGATCACAGATCTTTCTCAACATTCAGAACAAAATTCTTTCTGGCTGTCAATTACAGTTACAGATACATTTAGATGTCCATCTGACTCAAAACCCAGCTCTGGTGGAGATTGGTCCCTTCTTCCATTCTCATCCCAGCCCAGTTACTGTGAGTCCAGCCTTTGAAAACATAAGCAGTACAAAATCTTTCCTGGAGTAAAAAAATGTCAACATTTTAAAGAATTAGAGACTTGGGATCTCTTTTTTTACCCCTAAGGCTCTGTAACTGAGGAAAAAAAGGTAGTTTATTCCTCATTTTCTTACTACACAATCCATGTTTTCTTTAAAATATTTATTTACTTTTAGTAAGATGAGAAGAATATTGGCTTGAAAACATTCCATAGCTACTTATTTGTTTCTTATTATGTATATCTTTTAGAAAAAAAAGTTCTGAGTTTCAATTTCCTCAATAGTAATGTGGGAATGATGATCTTTATGAAAATAAGGAGAGAAAGCCAAGCAAAATATGTCTGATAATATTTGGGAAAATAATTTGTTTGACAATTTTTTTAATATAATGAATGCATAGACTTCTCTGCTGGCTCACGTTAAATAACCAGAAACGGGCATATCAATGAAAAAATACAGGAACAGAGTGAGTGAATATAGAGAAATACTACTGAAAACTCCAGCAGAGATCCATCCATTCCCTCTGAAGATTTAGGTGCATCAATATTAAAGTGCATCAATTATGTTGCATATTACCATTTGCCCTGTATTGGTAAAATAGTAAGTATATAAAATGTAAATGAAATAAAACACTATTTTCTATATCAAAAAGCCATGTTAGATTTTATATTCTTTCTTAACTTTATTATAAAATAATAATAAAAATACATGTTATAGAAGGATTGCCAATCTTCCCTAAATAATTTTACACAACATGACCTGTAATAAATACTTAAAAGGCAAGTGATAACAATTTTAGAGGCTGGAGAGATGGTTCTGAAGTTAAGGTGCTTGCCTTCAAGGCCTAAGGACTCTCATATGTTTCCTGTTTCCACATAAACCAAGATGCTCAAGTGGCAAGTTCCTTTGTAGGGGCTAGAGGGCCTGGCCACTCATCTCTTTCCTTCTCTCTCTCCTTGCAAATAAATAAATAAAATATTTTTATAAACCATTTTATGAGGTCTTTCAACATGTAAACATGGCAAAAAGCCAGGTGGTGCATGCTTGTAAATCCTGCATTCTCAAGACTGAGACAGGAGACCTCCACAAATTTGAGGTTCGCCTAGGCTCAGTGTATGTTCAAGCATTATTCATAATAGACAAAAGAATTACTTTTGCTTGTTTTGTTTTTATCTTTTGTTTTAAAATCAACTGACTATATTATAAAACAAAGTTTGATCTCTAATATTATATAGGTTCATTGGATTAAGGAGAAATTGACTTTGAAACCCAGGCATACTCATGCACACTGCATGCATGCATGCATACTATTTATTGCACACTACCTGCATGCATGCAAAAAACACATATTTGTTCATGGGTATTTATAAATAAAACTTTCAAAATAATTGTAAAAATAGTTTTAATTGCTTTAATATTTTACTTAAAGTTAATATATGTGAATATATAATGTACTTACATTTTTCTGTTTCTTTGGTCCAGTTTTAATTTTTTTTCTTTTGAAATGTTGCGAAACACAAACGCGGCATAGAAACAATTCTGTATCCTGACTCTGTCCTTCATCCAGAAGCAGAGAAGGCCTCCTGGTCCAGTTTGCACTCAAGCCATGTGTCCTCTTCATAAGTAGACCATCACACCCACTGTCTACAAACTTAATGCAAACTCTGTCTCAGGACTATTTTTTTTTTTCTAACAGGAATCATTGACTGCTTTACAACAGTCTTTTCACAAGTTGTTGAGGGCAGGACTCTGCATTGTCTTACTACATAGATCCCACAACTGCCCTGACCTTGAAATGTGCTCAGAGAGCTTGTGTTGAACGAGTTGATTATTTACACCCTCATAAACTTATAAACAAAAATCTTGTGAAAGCAAGCCAAAAGTTCCTCTATACTACTTTATTTGTATAGATACTGAATCTAACTTTGTCTTCAGCCATCCATCTATCATACCCAATGCGGTATACATGTGTATATAAACACCTTTTAAATTATTTTTATAGCACGCTGTGTGATGATTTCATATAATAAGTATAGAGAAGATCTTTGCTGAAATATTAAATCAAATCTGATCTTAATTGTTAATGTCTCATAAGACTGAGGGATAGTGATCTTTCAAAAACAAGCCTACAGCGGACCTCTTAATATTCAAAACAACAGTGGTGATCTTGAGTCAATTAAAGTGAATCTTTCATAATGGTTAAGGAAATTAAAATTCATGCCACATTCTGAAGTCATTAATATTTCAAAAACATGTTTGAAATTCTTCTTTGGCTAACACCAACTATTAATCAATAGAATTTAATTATAATCATAAAATTCATATACACACATAGTACATGCAATGCTCTCTTAAAAGACAAAACACATATAAGTTTAATTTAGCATTAGAAAATTTTGTATTTGTCAAAGAGTAACATTATATTATCCTGTCAAACAAACTATTGATTCATTTTATCCACTCATTATGCAAATATCTACTGGGCTTCAGTCATGTATCTGCTACTATTCTAGGTTCTAGGGTGTGATAGATGAAATGAAACCAATCAAATAGTCTGTGAGGAAAACAATAAATAAATAAAATAGTGGATGTAGAATACATCCATATAGACACGTTTACTAATTCTTGTGGCAATAAGCTTTTGTGACATTATGACACCTCCTACTACCTCATGATCAGACTGGACTTTACCCTTGCCATGACTCTTCAGTATGTGTATTATTAATTATGGGGGAAAAAAAGAACATCCTTACCCAGTATCACAGCCCACTCTTGGAAAAATTATAAGGTTCAGAGAGGGAATAAACTCACACATTAGATATTAAAGCCTCTGTATTTCCTGGAATGTAACTTCTGTTTTCACTCTATTGCTCAAACAAGCAAATGACTACGAAGGATTTCAGTGGTGTGAATGAATATGTTACCTCCATGGAAAGATAAATAACAGGATCCGTGCATTTAAGGAAAATCTAGAGAAAGAAAAAAGAGGAAAAAAATTTTCACAAATAGGAAAATCAATTGTAAAATAGAATTCAGTCCAACATGGGTGGTTAAAATAGAGATACAGAAATAATATACGTAGTGGATTGTATGCATGAAATATTTAATGAAAATATTGAATCAACATTTCACCAAAAATATGTATAATAAACAGTTCATGCTTAACCAAGTACTCTCGACACAAAAACCCCTCAGTTCACAACATTAAAGCATCCTTAATACTCACCCACCATGACTCAGGGAACTGAGTGGAAGAGGGAGCAGAAAGATTGTGAGAGCCGTGGTGGGGGAGAATATCAGAGGCATGGCACCCCTCAGTAACAACATAATAGGGCCAGGATAACCTGGCTGAATACTAGGCTAGCCATGGTCCCCTACCACAAAGACTGATCCAGACGACCCACAGAGGAGGATATCTAGCTGACTGGGGATGGGGAAGGGGGGGCAACAGGGAATTGGGGACAACAATTCATTGTTGGCCCACTAAACAATGTAACTCATATGGACAATAAAAAATACTTTAAAATATATTTTCAAACATTTTTAACTGAACTGATTTTGTCATTATTGTGTTATAAGCCATTATGTGTTATGATTACACAGTTTACAGCTTGCCTTAACATGTCTTAATATTCCCATTTTCATAGAGCATAGAAGAACCCAGATTTATAATTTTACTTTATAGATCCAGTTTTAGGTGATAATTTTATCCAAAGCCTCAAAATATTTCTCCTTCATTTCTAGAAATTTTATAATTTGAGTGTTAAATCTCTACCTTAAAAAACAAAATGAAACAAAAAACAGGCCGAGTCTGGCTATGTGCCATTCAGCTGGCTTGGAAATGCTACGTAGCCCAGGCTGATCTCAATTCATGGAAGTCCACCAGTCTCCTGAATGCCCAGAATACAGGCATCTGCAACTTAGCCCAGCTTGTCACCTTTTTATTTATTTTTGAAAATGACATTTGATCAGGATCTAAGTTCTGTTATTGAAAAATCTAATTGTTCAGTATCATTTCTGAAAATTAGTTTTCTTTCTATACCACTGAATTTTCTTGGTCATGCTCAAAACTCTGAACCAGGAGTCAATGTAATGGTCTGTCTCTGGATTTGACATATATGTCCATTAGTTTTTAAATGTGTATGTGTAGTTCTTTTTACAACCTTGATTACAGCAGCTTTGCAAAATCCTGAAATTGAAACATGGATGTCCTCAGTGTTTGTTTTCTATATCCCTTTAACTGTTCCTTTCCTTGATGATTTCTACAAATAAGACTAGGAAAAGGCAATTACATTTCTGCCAACTTTATTTTTAAAATTTTGGACTAAAACGCTCATCAATTTTGAAACATTCCATGCGTCTCTACTTATGGGCACTTTCTTGTTGTTTTCAGGTGCACATTTGGTAATTTATGTTTGTAAATTTATTGTTAAGTGTGTATTTTGATACTTTTGTAATAGAAACATTTTCTTCTGAACTCTAATTTCTGTTTGTGTGACTGTTGTTGCTTGTCAGGAGAAATATAATTGATTATCTCCCTATAGGATTATAAAATCCAACAATGAAGTCAGTTTATTTCTTGTATTTTTTAAAATATCTGGTCACCCTCACCTTATTTCTTTGACAATGTCATCATAAGACAGAGTTTGACTTATATCCCTAAGGGTAATTTCAGTCCTTTGATAATGGATGTATATATGCTGAGAAGTCTGCACATATATAAGAAATTGTTTTTAAGAAAACAACTATACAAGATTTAATCACTCATTATTCTTTATTTTATTAAGCCTGGGTTTTTGTTACTATGATTGCTGGTGGATTTATCATCTCTTTTTTTTTTCTTTGTATTAAGAATCAAGTGTCTGACCTCAGACCCTGTAACACACCCAAAACATTGCTGCCTCAGTATTGAGTTCTTACCTGTTCCCAGGCTTCCTGTCATTGAACTCAGTCTTTCTCTGAAGAATTTTATCATGACTGACAATTGCTTATCTGGAATTCTGTTTGGTTTTGGTCCTATTATTTGTACATGTGGCATTCAGTTAGAAATGACTTGTATACTCAGTAACAAACTCCTCACAGGAAAGGTCGACATCATGGCCTGATTTTATTGCCATTTGTCATCTAGTGCTGCAAGATAGCATTTGTCTAAGAAAAGCTTTTTCTGAAGAGACTATGTAAATGATCAAAGAGACTGTCATTTCTAGTTACCTTTAATAAGTTTGCCACTTTTAACTAGGTCACAAAACTATGGTGACTATTCAACATTCTGACAATTATAACCAATGAAGGAAAAACAGTAAATGACCAATCTGCCAAGCACTCAGTGGGATGTTAAGAAGTAGTTCTTTATTTCTTCATATTTAAATGAAGGCAGTCAATGATGCCCTACACAGTTGGTAAACTTTAGGTTTTCTCTGGAAACAGTGTTACTAAGAAGCAAGTTTTTGGGCAGAGTTGCCTTGAGGCATTATTTTCTTAATTTAAACTTGGAATTATGAAGGATGATTTGCAAATTGATTGTGGAGGTTTCTTGTAATGTAATCATTTTAAAACTCAATGTGGCAACTGCGGATTCAGCACAAGTTAGATAAATACTGTAGTGTTCTTTCAGTAATCTGAGTAACCCATCTGTCTCTGCAAAGGGAAATGAACCCAGTATAAGACAGCATATGCACAAACTATTTCTTGATGATCACTGCCTTTGGCTATTCTTCACTGAGATTTAAAACATTTGTGGATATTCAAAAATAAGAATAGATTTACTAAAGTTTATACACTCAGTAAGTACAACCTGGTGTATGTGATGCATTGGTGTTTGTTACATGGAGAGAAAAGAGAAGTTTCTTTATTTCAGTATTTTTTAGTGTCCTAATAGCTTCTGGTCTGCCTCCATGGAAACTATTAAAAACCCTTATTGTTAACTTGATAATGAATGTATGTAATTTCATAGAAAGGTATAAATACTCAGATTTTAATATTCACTATCTCTTCAAGAATCAAATATTTTATTCAATTTCAAAGATGTTTTAAACACAAGCCCTCAGTTTCCCAGCTGTTCCATAGGCTCATATCTATGAGCCCCCTCCCACTGGTGCCCAGTCAAAACCATGAACACCCATCCAGATCACTGCAGATTAGGCCATTCAGGACACAAGGGATCCCTTTCTCTGTGCTCAACTACTTCTGTGGTCATGATATCAGGGCCTCATGCCTTTTCAGGAGGGAGCACGGAAGTCTAACCTCAGGTTTCTATACAGAAGCTTGACATAGTTTCAGTAGTTTGCTGGGCTCAGACAGGATGATAAACCACTCATCCATGCCCTGCTAAAAGCAAGGCAAACCAGGTCACTGAACACAGGCCCCAGTGGAGCCATTGTTGCTATATCCTCGGTAAACTGAAGGGATTATCTACAGATGGGTAAACTCAAAGACAATATAAATTACACAAGAAACCAAGATATCCCCACCAAGAATTCCCAGTGCCACAGTTGAACACTCCAATTGCAACTATTTACAGAAAGCTCATGAAGCTGGAAAGATAGCTCAGCAGTTAAGTTGCTTGCCTATAGGAAGCTCCAGACAAATAACTGCAAAATAAAATTATAATCACAATCAATGTAATGGCTGAGTGAAATGGAAAAGAGACAATAAAAAGACCTCTATGGACAACTAAATGAAATGGAAGAAAATAAATAAATAAATAAAACTCAATACACTGCTATATAAAATAGAAGAGCAATTACACAGAAGTTATCAACACCCAGCTAAATGAACTGGAATAGAATTAACAAAAAACACTTGAATTCAATGGAGAGTGGGATGACCTGAAAGATGACATGATCAAATGCAATTTCAAGAGACAATAAGAAAGTCGATCCAGAAGTTTAAAAAAGAAATGAACTCAGTAAAGAGTTGGAGGTGCTGAAGAAATCACATTGTAAACTCAAAAAGCAAATGAAATAGCTCAATTAAAAGACTCCAAAGAAAATCTACAAACAGAATAGATTATGTGGAAGGCACACTGAGGACAAGAGAGAGGAGATAGACCAGATAACCAAATCAATGACATGTTGAACAAAAGATAGGAACAGAAGATGAGGTAAATATGGAATACCTTAAAGAGACCAAACATTTGAATCATGAACATACAAACAAGAATAGCACACCAAGATCATAGACAATATCTTCAAAAGCATTGTAGAAGCAAATGTTCCTAATCTTACAAAAGAGAGGTCCATCCAGATTCAAGAGTCACACACAATCACCAAATAGGCAGAACCAGAGTGAAAAAATCCCTATATCACATTATAGTTAAAACACTGAATTAAAAAGCAAGAGAGTGTACATTTAAAAAAAAAACAGTTGAATCAAAGTAACCCATAAGAATAACACCCAACTTTTCAATGGAAAGTCTAAAAGCCAAAGGAGTTTACAATGAACTGTATGGCAACCCAAATTACCATACTAAGAAAAACTAATAAAAAGTGAAAAAAAATCCATGAAAAAAGCCTACATTTATGAATATATAAGCACTAAGGTAGCCATGCCAAAAAATTACTGGATGGTATACTCTATACTGAAGAAATGAACCAACATAACCCAAATGTTATAAGAGGGGGAAAAATAAGTAACACTTGAAGAGATATGAGACAGCAAATAAAGATCAAGAAATACTAAACTCTACAAAGTCTTCCTCTTCCAGGAATTACCTAGCACTTCTCCATTAGCTCTCTGAACATCAATGGACTCAACTGCCCAGTCAAAAGTTGTAAGTTAACAGGATAGATCAAAACGTTGATCCATCTAGTTGCTGTCTACAAGAAACCTTCCTTCCCATTAAAGACAGACACCATATATTTTATGGAAAATACTTGAAAAACATATTCCATATAAAGGAAAATAGGAAACATTCCATATAAAGGAAAAGAGGAAACAAGCAGCTGAAGCTATAATGATATCTGACAAAATGGACTTTAAACCAAGAACAATAAAATGATATAAAGAAAGCCACTTTATAGTCAAAGGAACAATTCAATGAAAGGATATTTTAATGTAATGATATTGTAATCATGAATAAATATGTGCCGAACAGAGGTGCAGCATATTTTATAAAGCAGTCTTCTAGAGAGTAAATCAGAAGTAAATGCAAGCACAATAATAGTAGGTGCCTTTAATACCCCATTATCAGCAATAGACAAAACATCTAAAGAGAAAAAAATTGAGAAACAATGGCCCTAAAATATACTGAAGATCAAATAAACATAACAGACATCTTCAGGACATTTCACCCTAACTACAGAAAACACATTCTTTCAACAGCCCATGAAACCTACTTTAAAATAAAACATATTGTTGGACACAAATTAAGTCTTCATAAATTTAGGAAATTTGACACAACACCTTGAATTATATCTGATGACAATATAATAAAAGTATAATTCAGCAACCAAACAAGCAACAGAAAACACACAAACTCCTGGAGAATGAACAACATATTATTGAACAACAAATGGGTCATTGAAAAAAATCAAGCAGAAAATAAAAATAAATATCCTTCTTCTGAATGAGAATGAAAGCACAACATACCCAAACTTTTGTGGGACACAATAAAGGTAATCCTCAGAAGGAAATTTACAGCTTTCAAACCCTACATTATAAAAATAGAGATGTCAAATGACTTAATAATCCATCTGAAGGCTTTGGAGAAACAAGATCATTCCAAATCTAAACTACCAGATGGAAAGAAATAATAAAGATTATAACAGAACTCTATGAATTAGAAATGAAGACTGCAATTTCAAAGATTAATGCAACAAAGCAGGTTCTTCAATAAATAAATAAACAAAATTAACACATTTATAAATAATGTGATAAAAAGAAAAAGAGGATGACTTGACTCTCAGCCATAAAATTTGAGAGGAAAAAGTAGATGTTACAACAGATACAAACGAAATTGGCAAAAACATAATGGTATATTTCAAAAACTGTATTTCACAAAATTGAAAAATCTGGAATAAATGCATGAATTTCTTGACTCATAAGATCTACTGAAGCTAAAATAAGAAGAGATAAAGTATCTGAATAAAAGTGTAATATTTAACAAGAGTGAATAAAAAAATGTCCAGGACCAGAGGGATTCACTCAAGAAATTTACCAAACCACAACTACTACATCTCAAGTTATTTCACTAAATTGAAATGGAATCACTCCTTCAATGAAGCCAGCATTGCAATATTAACAAATCTAGACACATAGACACAGAAAGAAAATTATAGACCAATATCCATGTTGAACACAAAAGCAATAACTCTCACAAATACTCTTACAAATTATATACAAGAACACATCAAACGTATCCACCTCAATCTTGTAGGTTTCATCCCAGTGATGCAGGGACAGTTAAACATATACAAATTGATAAACAAAATATGTTACATAAATAAACTTAATGATAGAAATCACAAAATCATTTCAATATTAGAATAAAAGGCCTTAGACAAAATGCAACATCCCTTCATGATTAAAGCACTGGAGATACTATGTGTGGAGTTATCATATCTCATAGTAAAGGATATAAAACAGACATAAAGCCCATATCATACGTATTTAAGGTGGAAAACTTGAAGCATTGTCATTAAGGTTTGGAATAAGACAGAATTCTTCCCTCTCTCCACTGCTATTTTTAAAAAGTACCCAAGGTTTTAGCTCAAGTAGTAAGGCAAGAGAAAGATAAATGCTGAAGAAAAAAGTTCTATAGAAAACTAGCCCTAGATCGAGGATATGATTCTATACTTACAAGATGCTACTAGAACTGATAAGTACTGATAAGTACTTTCAAAAAATTAGCAGGAGATACAACTCATAAATAAAAGTAACCTTCATGTATACCAATGATGAACAGCTGAGATATAAATCAGAAAAAATTCCCAGTTATAAAAGTCACAAAAATTAGGTAATTTGGAATATCTTTAAGCAAGGTATTCAAAGACCTCTATAATGAAAACATTAAAACACTGAAGAAAGAAATTTAAGGAGATACAAGAAAATGGAATGATCTACCATGCTTAGGGATTAGAAGAATTAATATCATGAAAATGAGCATCCTACCAAAAGCTGTGTGCAGGTTCTCCACCACTACAATTCAAATTCCAGTATAAGGTTTCATAAAATTATATTTTAAAAATCTCAAACTTCATACAGTAAAATAAAATTGCTAGCTTAATCAAAAGTATCCTCAGCAAAACAAATACTGCTGGTGGTGTCAGTATACTTGATTTCGAGATATACTACACAGACATAGTAATAAAAACAGCATAGTACTGACAAAAAATGGACTCCTCAATCAATGTAATATAATTAAAGATTCAGGTATAAATTCTAGTAACTACAGCCCCATGATCTTTGAAAAATAGGCCACGAAAATACACTGGACGTAGATAGCATTTTCTACAAATGGTATTGGAAAGACAAGATAGCCACATGTGCAAGAATGAATCTAGGAGCTATTTTCTAGCCCTTCACAAAAATCAATTGCAAATGGAACAAAGACTTCAATATAAGACCCAAAAATGTGGAACAACGAGAGGAAAAAGTAGAGAGACAATTCCAAGGTTGAGGCCTAGGGAAGGACTTTCTGAATAAAACTCCAATAGCCATGGTAATAATATAAACACTCAGCCATTGGGATGTCATAACTCTAAAAAAATCAATATTGTACAGCTAAACAAACTGTCAAGTGTCAGACAACACACAGAATGTTAGGAAATCTTTTCTAGCTATGCAACTGCTAGAGATTTCAGGACTAGAACATACAAAACTTAAAATATCTGTGCAATATAAAGCTGACCAGTCCACTTATAAATGGGGTAGGGAAGTGAACAGAGAAATATCAAAAGAAAAAATAAAAATGACCTACAAACATCTAAAATTATATTCCACATCTCTACTCATCTAGGAAATTCAATTTAACACTACTTCTATTTCATTCCTTTAAGAATAACTATCATCAAATAATCAAATGAAAATGAATGCTTGGGGAGGGTGTGGAGAAGGGGAACCTTTATTAACTGTTGCTTTTTGAGTGTAACCTTGACACCCATTATGGAAATCAGTCTGGAGGTTCCTCCACCCCCAAACAACAAAAATATAGAAAATGGTCAAGGTACTTGTTTACCCTCCAGAACTAAATGTCAAGACCCTATTGCTGAAGACACCCTAGGCTGTGTTTGCAGCACCTTGAAAGTTTCTGATCCTACTGGTTATCACTAATAATGCTGGGAAGTGCTATGCAAGCTTCTGGCTCATAAAGTTCAGCAAAAGTGTGGACTTACAGTAGACCCTGCAAGCTACAATATCAACCAGCCTGGCAAGATTTTCACATTGGTGCAATAATGGCATGTGCTATGGGGGTAATCCACTGCTCTCTCATTGGATATGAGGGCATCAGGGAGGAAAGTTATTTATGCCTGGTACTGAGAACCAAGTCAGAAGCCCAGAACAAGACATTGGAGGCTCTTTGGCTAAAAGAAAGTTTAAAGCCATCAAAAGGTGTCCTAAATATCTAGGTTTATTCCCTCTCATCCATGCTTGTCTCATTCTTGGTTATAGAATCTGCTTTTTGCAGATGGTACTGAATACCAGGGAGACCCAAGACACATCATTATTACAAAAAGAGAAATCCAACTTCCTAGGTTGAATGAAGTCATCTATCATATCTGACATGGCCCAGGAATGATTACAGAAGAAGAGGTAGATTAAACGTAAATGTTGCTCTCACTGCAAGCCTGGGAACTGCCTCCAAGTAGATGTTAATAGAAACTGAGGAGACTGAAAACTCATTAAAGCAGAAAATCAGAGTCTCCTGAAAGCCCAGCACTCAAGGAAAATTATAACACACCTGCCAAGGTTCAGGGAGCATTGAAGAAAAGGAGGCAGAAAGAATGTGAGAGCCACAGGGCAGGAAAGTGTACTTTAAAGAACTGAGCTCCTCTCTAGAGAATGAAGGGTACCTTCATGGCCTCACAGTGTTTATTGAGAACATCAGTGAAAGAGGTACTTAAGGGTATAACCCAATGAGAAAATGATCAATATGCCATCGCTCATATATTAAAGTTCTCAAAAAATTACAAAAATATTCAGAAATTTTGCAGACTTTAAAAAAATAATAGCACTTCAAATATTTGGTGATTAAGTGTTAGGCAAGAGTCACATTGAAAGTTTGTAAGTCCTTTTGTCTATTGAAATTTCAGAAGAAGGGGAAGAAGGAGGGACAAGCATCAAAAAAAAATCCATTTGAAAATGACCTTAAAAATAATATAAAGGTGTTTAAAACATCTGATTGAGACACAGCCACCAAATATGATATAGATTCATTAAGAATCTTTTTGGGATGGAGTGATGGTTCAGCAGTTAAGATGCTTGCCTGTAAATCAAAAGGAAACAAGTTATAGTCCCCAGTACCCACGTACACCCAGATGCAAAAGGTGGCACCTGCATCTGGAGTTCATTTGCAGTGGCTGGAGGCCCTGGAGTGCCCATTCTTTCTCTCTCTCTCTCTCTCTCTCTCTCTCTCTCTCTCTCTCTCTCTCTCTCTCTCTCTCTCTCTCTCTCTCTCTCTCTCCTTACAAATAAATAAATAAATAAATAAATAAATAATAATGTTATAAAATGAATTCTTTGAAATAGAGATCTTTATTCTCCTAATCTCCTCTAATTGAAGAACCCAGGTATGAAATAGAAGTATCTACCTGAAGTCAAATTCCTCCTTATGAATATAGGGGCTCTTTTCACAAGCATTTGCTAGAAGGTAGAAAATAAGGCTTCTTTTTATAAGGATTATACATGGAGAATTAAAGTTGAATTTAATACTGAATTTGCCTAAAATCTTAAAATTACCCAACCAACCTAAGATTATATATGAGTAGGAAAATATACAGATCAATTAGTTCCAGTAACTGATTGAACTGAACTAAACTATAGAGGAATGATGAGACATGGCCGTAGTTTCTAGTGGCAAGGAGGATTTGGATTGGAAAGAGGAATCGTTGCCTCTAAGTGAAACATCTTATATCATGCTAGAGACTTGATTTCTCATTTATGACAGCAATGTTTTAAAGATTTTTGTAAATTGACAGTGATTTGGTAATGAAAAACAATACCGAAGAATGTGAATAAAGTAATCAAAATATAATGCACAGTTCTTGAATATAAGAAGGAGAAAGGAGAGTCCTTCTTGCATTAGTAAAAAAAAAAAAAATCAATGAAATATTGAGAAGGGAAGGAACAAAATAATATGAAATTCTCATCTCCCCAATGTGATAAGGGGTTTTTTACCTGTGTGTAGGAAAGGATGGGACTTTGTCAAATGAAAATCTAAATGCAGGAAATCATAATGAGCAGTCCATTAGAAATCATAGCAGTTTGTCTTTCTGTACCCTAAACATTGCCAACTATGGCTTCACTCCAGCACATTAAAAATGAGTGATTTTCTGGATACTTATCATCTATAGCTTTGGTTACATGTACATTCCAATGACTGGGAGGTCTCAGGTGACTCACGTTGTGCAAGAAATCTGCAGACCTGGGTATAAAACACTCATCTAGAAATATGCCAGACCATCTCCACACTAGCTTCCTGGTCACAGTGGTGCTCATTGGAGCAGTGCTGAAAGTCCTTTGTGATTTAAGAGGG
>PVHP010041653.1:0-15323 GCA_004024765.1 Zapus hudsonius | reverse complement strand
TTAAATACCTGGGAATATCACTAACCAAGGTAGTGAAAGACTTATATAAGGAAAATATTGAAACACTCAAAAGGGAAATAGAGGAGGATGTGACGAGATGGAAAGACATTCCATGCTCATGGTTAGGGAGAATCAATATAGTAAAAATGGCAATCCTGCCAAAAGCAATCTACAGATTCAACGCAATGCCAATAAAAATCCCAATCTCCTTCTTCAGAGACATTGAAAAAACAATCTCAAAATTTATTTGGAAGGGTAAGAGACCTCGAATAGCTAAAACCTGGAATTCACTAAGTAGTCTCAGGATGGCCTCAAACTCATGGTGATCCTCCTACCTCTACCTCCCGAATGCTGAGACTAAAGGCATGTGCCATCACGCCCAGGTACAAATTTGTATTTTTGAAAAAGCAGGTGTGATGGTTAGGTTTTGTTGTCAACTTGATGTTTTTAATTATCTTGGGCAGGTCTCTGATGATGTTTACAGGAAGGCAGCCTCTCAGTAGGGGGCAGGATGTAAAGAAGCTCAAAGAAGCTAGAACTGTGTGGGCAGAGCAGGAAGGAAATTCCAGAGATTCTGGAAGACCTTAAGTCTGGGAAAGGGTTGTAAGACCCCACCCTAAGGCTATATAAAGGGGAAGAAATTCTCTCCTTTGCTCCCTGCCTGTTGGCTGCTGGTGCTTGTTGGTGACTCGCACTCACATCCTGCTCTCCTATACTTCCTGGACATCAGAACCCTGTTTCCTCAGCCTCACATCATGAACTGAAGAGCAGCCGCTCTCTAGGGAGCCATCAGGCCTTTTGGGCTGAATTGGGACTGCTGAGGAATCCAGTCATGTGGACTGAACAGCTACTGGTTTCTTCACCTGTGGGCCTGCAGACTGCTATTGTTGGACTGTTGTAAACTACCCCAATAAATTACCTTTTACTACAATCCATTCTATCACCTCTGTTTCCTCTAGAGAACACTGACTAATACAGCAGGCATAAAAGTAGAATTTAATCTCAAAATCTGCTGACTACTCAGATGAAGGTATAGGTATCTAGGTATACAAAACATAGCTTTAAAATGTATATAAACCAGGCATGGTGGTGCAGGATCACTGTGAATCAAGGCCAAACTAGGACTACAGAGTGAGCTCCAGATCAGTCTCAGCTCAAGTGAGACCCTACCACAAAAAAAGTTATATAGGGCTGGGGAGATGGTTCAGTGGATAAAGTACTTGCCACTCAACCTGGAGTACCATAGCTCAATTCCCTGACCTCATGTAAAATGGTGGAGGCCATGGCATACTTCTGAAATCCCAGCAGGCTGATGGCAAGATGGGAAGCAGAGACAGAATTCCCCCAGAATCTCCTGGCAAGTTCAGCAAAGAACAGCAGAGCAAAAATCTAGAGTGAGGGGCTAGACAGATGGCTCAGCAGTTAAGGTATTTATCTGCAAAACCTAAGGACCTAAATTGGATTTCCCGGTATCCAAGTTAAGCCAGATGCACAAAGTGGCACATGCATCTGGAGTCAGTTTGTAGTGACTGGAGGCTCTCGCATGCTCATTCTCTCTCTTCTCTCTCTGATCACAAATAAATAAATAAAAATATAAAAAAGAATCCAGAGTGAGAAACATGCCTCATATGAGGTAACCAATAAGACCAATAAGAGCATAAGACCAATGAGAACATTATCCTCTGACCTCGTCCACAAACATGCTATGTCATGTGCATACCTACAACTCACATATACACAAATTACTAATAAAATACATAAACAAAATATCCTAGAAAAGAAAGAACTAAAGAGAGAGGAAGCTTTTTATAGCTTATAACAAATCTACTGTGTCTGATGAGGAATGTCTGTAATCCCAGCAATGGGAGGCTGAGGCAGGAGGTATGCCACCAATTCCAGGACAGCCAGGACAACACAGCAAGATGCTGTCTCAAAAACAAACAAACAACAACAAAAAAAAAAAAGATCCAGGCTTGGTGGTACACACTTTCAACCCCAACATTCATTTGGCTGAAATAAAAGGATTGCAGTGAATTAAAGGCCAGCCTGTGCTACATAGTGAGTTTTGAGTACAGCCTGGGCTAGAGTCAGATACTGCCTCAAAAATAAAAGGAAAAAAAAAAAGGCTGGGCGTGGTGGCATATGCCTTTAATCCTAGCACTTGGGAGGCAGAGGTAGGATAATTGCCATGAGTTCGAGGACAGCCTGAGACTACATAGTGAATTCCAGGTCAGTCTGGGCTAGAGCAAGACCCTAACTTGGGGGGAAAAAGTAAAAAGCCAAGAAATTTAAAAAAAACAGAGTATATCAAATCTATATTTGAGGCGGTATGAACATAAAAATAAAAAGCCTCAAGTGTTTTTGATTAAGCCACCTACTTAGTTCCCAGCTGGTGAGGCCTTCCTGGAGGACATTTGTCATTGAGGGAGAACCCTGACGTTTATCAGTCTAGCCCATTGGGTGTACAAAACTAGCTTACTCAAGCTTTGCTTCCCATTGATGTGACAAAATGTGATTCCCTGGCTGTTTGCTCCTTCATGCTTTCCCTGCCATGATGAAACTTCCCCTGGAAACTGGAAGCTGATATAAACCATTTCCTCTCTTCTGGTTGGGAGTTTTGTACCCTCAACAAGAAGGTAACTGCTACAATACTATTATTAAGTTTTTATAAAATATGCTTTATAGATGGGCATATTGGTACCCGTCTGTAATGCCAGTACTGGGGTGGTGGAAGCAAAAGAATCAGGAATTCAAGGCCAACCTTGGCTACATGCAGATGTTCCAAGAGTATTACTAAACAATGTAAATGATTCCAAAATGATTCATATTTATTCTTGATCATTTATTCTCTCTTTCTTTCCTTTCTTTCTTCTTTTTCATGGTGTTAGGAATTGGACACAGGGCCTTGCACAGGCTAGGCAAGCACTCTACCACTGAACTACATTCTTATATGTTGGGCCCCAGCCTGAGTAACATTAAGCTAAATTTTAGAATATGGAATAAAGCCGGGCGTGAGGACACACGCCTTTAATCCTAGCACACCTTTAATCCCAGGAGGCAGAAGTAATAGTTGATAAGCCTTAACCCTGTTTGTTGATACTTTGCTCTGCTGTACCCTGCTGATTGGCTCCAGCCAAAAGGTATGAATCTTATTGCTTGAGAGAAATAGGCTGAAAATGCAGCCCCGGGTTATAAAAGGGTTTTGGGTGCTGAAGTGATTTGAGATTTGCCTGACATATCTCCTAGTCGCGTGTGTCTGTCCCACTGTTGCCTCACCTCTCCCCGATCGAACCCTTTCTACTGCTGGCCAGGGAGAATTAGGCTACCCACAAGGGGCCAGGGGTCTGCAACCTCCCCACTTATACCCCAAATGAGTATCTGTTTTTCTTTTTTGAAACAGGGTTTTGCTATGTAGCCCTAACTGGCCTGTAATTTGTGAGTGATCCTCCTGCCTCAGCCTTCCAAGTGCTGGGATTATTGGCATGCACCACTACATCTGGCTCAAATGATTTTCTTAATGACAACTGCACAGCTCAAAGAAAAACCAGTATTTTTTCCAACATGTATAATTGAGTGTAGTCCAAACAATGTAAAGATCACAGCATTTTGACATCAAGGTCAAATGAGAATGAATCCAATTCTTCATGAAGAAACCTGGCATATGATTATAACCAATCTTCCACAGAAGCCTTTGCATAGGAAAAATGGAAGACAGTACAGGAGTGAAGTCCTACAGAAATACTCTAAGCCTCCTTCCCTATAAGGTGAAGAGAAGAATAGTACCTATCACCTAGTGAGGACTAAGTAAGAGAATGTAGGCACTGCTTTGCTGTATCTAGCGCAAAATAGAAGCTCAACAAATCAATGTTATGAATGGCTATTTCAGCGCATGTGTTCCTATTTGTTGCTTTCTTTCTCTTCTACTCAGGTCTTCTGCAAGCAGGTTATCTTTCTTCACAGTCATTGTAAGAAAATTCAATTACAATACAGCCAGCAGAAAACCAATGTAAGCATTTTTTTCTGCAAAAATTACACTAAGAACAAGTATATAATTTGATATCTTCTGTAAAGGTTATCAGTTACCAATTGCTGCTTGTTTTTTTTTCTAGACATGTAAACACATATTTCCCCCCCCATTTGGGTAAATAAGTAGAAAAGAGATTGTTCATTTTTAGTATTACAAGTAATTTTCTTACTTAAAGAAATACCACATGGATGGCATTTCACAAACATGATGTCAACATTTCAATAGTAAGTTGTCTAAGTGTATTCATGCATGCTATCAGCTATCCCAGAAATTCCTGTGCCAGGAACTCAATATGATAAGCAAGCTCTTCAGAGAAAGAAAACCTGTCAAGTTAGATTCAACTGTGTTCTATTTTGAGATATATTTTTTTCTTTAATGGACCAATTTTTCTTTTCCTAAGGGCATCATTTCTTAATTACCTACTTCCTACCAGGAACTATGCTCTATAAATGCTCACAATAATCTTAAAAGGCTGGAAATATCCTCTTTTTACTAGTTTATTTATTTATTAAATATTTTTTGAGGTAGGGTCTCACTTTAGCCCATGCTGCCCTGGAATGCACTCTGTAGTCCCAGGCTGGCCTTGAACATACAGCAATCCTCCTACCTCTACCTCCCAAGTGCTGGATTAAAGATGTGAGACACCATGCCTGAGTTTATTTTAAAAAACCAGTGTCTCATGTAGTGCAGGGTGGTCTCAAAATTGCTATGTAGCTTAGGCTGTCCTTGAACTACTCCTGTCTCAGCCTCCCAAGTGCTTGGATTTTACGCATGAACCACTGTGTCTGGTCTCTGTCACCCTATTTTTACAGCCAAGGAAAGAAGGCAGATTTCTTAACTAGTATTGAGTCTCAAAGTGCTACATTTTCTAAGTGGTAAAGCTTGGCTTTGAATCCTGCTGCCCAACTTCACACTGAGGGAAGGCTACCTGAAAGAAGGAATGCTGACCTAGGAATATAAGTGTGCAGAAACTGGTAACTATTCTTGCAACCATGCATGAAGACACTGGCAAGAAAGAGAAATAGTAGGCTGAGCTGGAATTTGGTCAAATATCTGCTCACTGTAATAGCAGTATGATGTCCTATGTAAGTAACTATTTTACTAAAACATTTAGGGACTGATGGCAAGGAAAAACATCTGTACATTTTCAGGATAGATGCAGTTTTATTGAATATTTTAGAACAATTGTTAGTTGAATTTGTAGTTGTGAATTCTTCAAATATACAAGGCCAACTATACATGTAAAACTGTTAGTACATCTTAAACATGATCATAGATTTGACCAAATTCCCCTGCCTCAGCCTCCCCAGTAGTAGGACTAGAGGTGCAAAAACACTTGGTAAAAAGTAGGGGCTTTTTTGCATGTGAATGTTTGTGGAGTGTATGGGTGTGTGCAGACACAAATGTGTGCACAGGCATGTATGCACATGTGGAAGTTAGAGGTCAAGGTGACTGTCTTCCTCAATACTCTCTACCTTATTTTATTGAGACAAGGTCCCTCACTGAACCCAGAGTTAACCAATTCAGTCAGACAAACTAGCCAGCAAGCCCCAGGGGATACTCTTGTCTCTACCTCCCCAGAACTGGGGTCACAGAAACATGTCACCACACTAAGCTTTTATGTACACACTAGGATTGAACTCACATGCTTGTGCTTGAACAGCACTCTATTCACTGAGCCGCCTCCCTGGCCCAAAAGTATGGATTTAATAATATATTACTGATAAACTGAAGTCCTGAATTATTTCTTCCCAAGTAACACTGGAAAATATTACAAGGCTGAAACAATATCTGAAAATATCTCTGGGAGGCATCTAATGCCTGATGTTGGCTAATAACCCATGAAAGTCTGAAAACTGTGCCAGCAGCTATCTTCAGGTCCTCTGTGACCCCCCACTCTAGTCAGCTCTGTGAGTCTAGAAGGCCTACCTGGCTGAAAAGAAACAAAGGTTCTAGCACCAGAACAGTCATCATTGTCTGTTTTAAGAAGTATTTTTTAAGCTGGGTGTGGTGGTGCACACTTTTACTCCTTGGGAGGCAGAGGTAGGAGTGATGCAGGATATTGGGGCTTCAGGTTTCCCCTGGATTTATGGACCCCCAAATTTTGGGTTCTGTCCTAATCTTTAATAAAGAATAATATATGAATTCAAGGACAAATTGTGAATTGTTGAGTTTATTTTGGGAGAAATAACAAATTGTGGAATTTATTTAAAGGGAATTTGGATCTGAAAGGTCAAGAGCATACTTTTATGTGGAAAACATATTTAAGAAAGATGGAAGTTTAGGGAGAAACTGGACTAAAGTGGGAGTGCATGGAGAGCTAAAAGAAACTGAGGTTTCCAGAGAAGGACTAGAGTGGGGCCACTCTAGTTGGAAACTGAGGAAAGATTAGAGGGGGCTGCAAATACATGGAAGATGAAATATAGGAGAAATATGCATTGGTGTTTGTTATGTGGTTTCCCATGGAGGGAAGACAGAGAACAAACTGAGAGAGCTTAAGGGGAATTGGAGATCAGGGAATTTAAGAAAGATGAAAATTTAGGGAGAAATTGGACTAGCTGCAACACATGGAAAGTAGTTTATCATTTAAGAGAAACTGAGGCTCTTTAAAGTGAAATGCGAATACATTTAAAGAAGAGTCAAAAGTGGAGCCACAGGCATGTGGCATTTATAAATAAAAAAGCAGGAGTTCGAGTGAAGAACTGGGAGTAAATGGAAAGTGGAATTTAGAAGCAAGTGTAGGGAGACTTAGAAGAGATACACAGGGCATTTCCATGTGCTTTCCCTTGGAGGGAAGCCAAGGGGAAAGTTAGCGAAAGCACTCAAATGATAGATCCAGATTGTAAATACACACGTGGTAGATATATGTAACTAGGAAAAAATTATAAGGCAAAGGCCAGCAGAAAGGTTAGGGGTTCCCATACAGCAGCTAGGCTGCTGGGTGGGGATAGGGAATAGAACTCACATGTGTTGTTGGGGGGGGGGAGGTTCAGGCAGGCCACATAGAATGAGAACTGGAAGTAAGAGAGCTAGGGACCCAAGAAGTAAAGAGAGCCAACAGGGTGAAAGAGGGCAGGGCCACCACCTTTATAATCTTAGGTTCAGGGAGGCAGGGAAAAATCCAATTTGTTAATAACTCTAGAGGACAGATTCCAGAGTCGGCCCACAGCTGGGATCATAGGGCACTAGACTGTGGACAGCAGGGGTTGTTGTAGATCAGTCTTGATCAGACATGAGTTCCAGTTCTGCCAGTTTTCATTCTTGTGCCAAGATGAGATGGTATGTGGAGTGGCACCTCCTAGTTCCCTTTAGACCTCAATCCCTGACTGAAACTGCCTAAGTAAACTAGCTTCCTCCTATTTTCCTTCAGGAAGATCGCCATGAATTCAAGGCCACTCTGAGACCACACATTGAATGCTAGATCAGCCTTGGTTAGAATGAGGCTCTACCGACCTACCCTACCTCAAAAAAAAAAGGATTTTTTTTTTTTTGGTTTTTCGAGATAGGGTCTCACTCTAGCTCAGGCTGACCTGGAATTCACTGGATTCTCAGGCTGCCCTCAAACTCACAGCGATTCTCCTACCTCTGCCTCCCGAGTGCTGGGATTAAAGGCATGCGCCACCACGCCCAGCAAAAAGGATTTTTTTAAATCACAAATTTTCTCAACCAAAGCCCACTCCAGGATACAATGAAAAGCAGGACAGGTCTTGTTCTAAGAGTACACTGTGCTTCTCTCTTGTGTAGCTCAGAAAATTATATAACAAGGGCCTTCTGGTATTTGTTTTATTCCCAGCAATAAGGAAACATAGTGAAAGATATATATCTCAGGAACATATACTGCTGATGCCTTTTTAAAAAAAAATATTTCTTTTATTTGCAGGGGAAGAATGGACTCTCAAGTGTCTCCTCCTGCAGCAAATAAACTCCAGATGCATGCACCAGTTTGTGTATCTGCTTTATGTGAGTACTGGGGAATGAAACCTGGGCTGTCGGGCTTTGTAAGCAAATGCCTTTAAACGTTGAGCCATCTCCCCAACTTCTAAGGTATTTTTTAACACCAAAAAACAATTAGCAGACTCATTTTAAACTCACCCACCATGACTCAAAGAAATTTGCTAAGGAGGTGGCGGAAAGAATGTAAGAGCCATGATGAGGGAGAATATCTAATGCATAAAGGGGTACATCATCCCTTTTATAAGTATAAGGGGTTTTCTCCAATAACTTATGATACTGAGAATATTGTTATGTTAATATATAATTATATGTATAATAATATACTAATAAAAAACCTTGACTATTCTCTTTTACCAAGATCATTTGTTTAGAGCAAAATGTTTTCCCTTGATTGAAAGCTACCAGTGGCTAATACTAAAACATAAAATGTTCTGATTTATCCATAAGAAATTGCAGTTATCTATAATTTCCTTCAAGAACTTAAGTTTAACATGGATGATGGAAGAGGGTAATAAAGACAAGAAGAGGCACTTGTGGGAAAGAAGTTCAGTGAAGGGGGATGGGAGAGGTGGAGGGCAAAATAAGTTTTAAGAAAAGATTATGATCAAATTATATTATCTTCATGTATGAAAATTGTCAATAAAAATGAAAGGACTATTAAAAAGAAGGGATTCAGTGGAGGAGGGATTTGGGAGGGGGTAAAAGGAATATTGGGAGGGGGCTGTAACCTTGGTATATTGTCTATATTTAGTCAATAAAAAATTAAAAACAGCGGGGCATGATGGTGCATGCCTTCAATCCAAGCATTTGGGAGGCAGAAGTAGGAGGATCACTGTGAGTTTGAGGTCATCCTGGGACTACAGAGTGAGTTCCAGATCAGCCTGGGTTAGAGTAAGACCCTATCTTGAAGAGGAGACAAAAGAAGGTACTGAGAGGGGAATATGGTCAAAATGCATTATGTTCATGTATGGAAATTGTCAATAAAAAAGATAGTTACAAAAAAACCCCTAAATTTAGGGGCTTGGGAGATGGCTTAGTGAATAAAAGTGCTTCCATGTAAAGTCTGTGGCCTGGGTTCAATTTTCCAGCACCCATGTAAAGCTGGACACAAAGTGGTGTGCAAACATCTATGATTCCAAAATGCCTAAGACAATGGGAGGTGCAGTTAGTTAGCTAGCCTTTTTGTAGCATCAAGAGACCCTGTGTCAAAGAAGGCTGAGCAGAGACCCCTCAAGGTTGCCCTCTTACCAACACACACACACACACACACACACAAATATTTTACAACATAACCTAAGTTTAGCCAAATGTTTCTTCTCTAGATATCTATAATCACCATAGTACTTTATGATAATATAGTAAATATGTTTAATTTGTAATTTTTTTAAGACAAGGTCTTGTGTAACCCACGCTAGCCTCAAACTCCCTATATATAACCAAACCAAGGCTAGCTGTCTTTGTTAACAACTTGCTCAATGATATGACCAAATCCCTGATCAGAAGTAACTTATTGAAGGATGGATTTATTTCAGCTTATTGTTCAGTCTATCATGTCAAAGAAGTCAAGGCAGCAGAAGCTTGAGACAGCAGATCACATTCAGTCCACAGTCAGGAAGCAGAGATGAATCAACACTCATGCTCAGCTAGCTTTCTCCTTTTTATACAGTCCAGTACTCCATGGAATAGTGCTGCCCACATTTAAAGTGGGTCTTCCCCACCTCAATGAACCTTATCAAGGTAATTCCTCACAGGCATGTGCAGAGGCTTGTTTCCTAGGTGACTATAGGTCTTATCATGTTGACAGTTAATATAAACCATTTACACTAGCTTTGAACTCCCTTATCATCCTACCTCTACCTCCAAAGTGCTGAGATTATAGATGTGTCCTCCACACGTGGATAAACTTATAGCTCTAAGGACACAGCAAAATGTCAATTTTAGCTGGGCATAGTGGCATTCACATGTAATCTCCACACTTAATAATCTAAGGAAATAATATTACCACAACTTTGAGGCCAACCTGGTCTCTATAGCAAATTCCAGATCAGTGCAGGACTATGAAGCCAAACCGTGTATCACAAATATAGATAATACTATCAAGTCTGTGCTTTACTATTGTTAGGATCCAGACAAAATTGTTAACAAAGCTGTAATTCCATTCAACAGACTTTGGTTTATTTTTCACAAAACCTATCCCATTTGCTTGTATAAATCAGGCAGACAATAAAATATGCCTCTGCTGTGTAGTTGTTTTCACAACTATTGAACCTAATTGAGGCCCAGGAAACTAACAAGAAGTTTAATATACTCGTAAACTTGTAAGACTAAGGAGGAGGTTATACACGCATTAAACAACTACTGGCGGAGAAAGTTCTTTAGCTAGCTGCCTGCAAATTGTTTAGGGAACTCCACCATGCAGGATTCTTCAATAGTCACCCATGCTGGGGTGGGTATTCTGGGTGAATCAGTTGTACCAGTTGCTCATGACCCTGTAACATAACCCCACCCATGCTTCTAGAGGTAATCCCAATAAAACTAGATTACCAAATTGGGGTGATAAAATGGAATCATTTATTTGAATTGTCATTGTTCTATTTGGGGTAAGTGGACAATTCTGTGTATCTCCCAAGGAAAAGTAATACAACAGCATCTTAATGACAACTACCATTCACTGAGCTCTTACTCTGATTGGTGCTATGCTTTTCAGTTAACTTACTTAAATCTTACAAGAACCTCATGGGGTCAGATGTATTTCTCTCTTCCACAGACATACACATGTTTCCAGAGAGGTGAGGTGACTTGGGTCAAGGTCACATAAGTAGTAAATAAGCAGAACCAGGACACAAAAGAAGTATTTTTTTTTGCTACAGAAGCAAGTAAAAAGCCACACTGAACCAGTATTTACTGTCAATTACTGCTTCTTTATTTTAAATTAAATAACTGCTTCTTATGGTAAGTAGTAATAAATATTTACAGATTATGAAAATATAATTCGACTACTAAACATTGGTTGTGTTAGTGGACAATAAAGTGGTTGAATTTACACATCTGGAGAAGGCATATCTCATATGCACCAATACATGAACTATGTCTTGAAATCTCAGTTAGTCACCTTCCAGACCACATCATAGATCAATCCCAGATCTGTTGGGACCCAGCCTGGCTGAATGTCTGTGGGCTAAGTTTTAGAACATAATATGAGGCCGGACGAGGTGGCACACACATCTTTGGGCCTAGTGCAGGCGTGATGGCATAGTGCCTTTGATCCTAGCACGCCTCTGCCCCCAGGAGGCAGTGGTGATGGTTGATAGCCTTAATCCTGTGCTTATAAGCTTTTTTCCTGCTTGCTGAGAGAGACAAGGCTACGATGTATCCTTGGGTTATATATAGGTTGGATACTGGAATAAAATTTGAGATTTGCCCTGACGTGCCTCCCGGCTGCGTGTGTCTGTGGTTCTCTGGCTATTGCATTCACCTCGCCACTGGTGGATGGCCGAGACCTACGAACCTTGGAAGTCCCCCACTAAGAGGTCTGCAAACACCTTTCTCTCCTGCTTTAACCTTCAGCCCCACCCCGCCCGCAGCTTGGTGGCTTCCTGGTACCTCCTGCGTTCAGTGCTTGCTGGCTTTCCGCTCCTCTCTACCCCGCCCCGCCCGCCGCTCAGTGGCTTCCCAGCACTGCCTGCGTTCAGCACTTGCTGGCTGTGTCTGTTCCTCTTTTGAATCTCGCTGCTTCTCCCAGTTCTATCCTTGTTTGTTTGTCCATCTGAAACCCTAGTGGAGTCCTTTGCTGATCGGGCGCTAATCAAAATCTATGTGAATGAGATCCTTTTGGCCAAGGATAACGCAACAGGAAAAAAAAGTTGTGTGTGATAGGCCAAAAGATTGGGCCTGGAGGTCTGGGAAGAAGACCACAGCCCTAGGGCAAGCCCACGTTTTTATATAAAAATGTTAATGAGGCCTGCATTCTTAGTATCCTAGTAACAGAGGTCATATATAAATCTTTAGGTTTACTTAAGTATACTTCAATAGACTTAATTTAAGTTAATTTATAAGGCTTTTTCTCTGTTTATAAAGATGTAAAAGTGAGTTAAGCCTCATGGCACATACAATGTCTCTGATACTCATGGATTTGGTACAAGGAAATCTCCGTTTTGGGTTATATTTCTCTAACTATATATGCCACAGAATTGATGTCTTTCAGCCAGTCTAAAACACAGGTTTTTCTGCCTTGTCAGAAATCCAGGTGCAGGCCCCCTGGGGCTAGAAACAATGGTCACTCAGGCAAGGTAGAGGGCTCACCCCAAGGAGTACTAACAGCCTTTTGTTTGAAGGAGACCAGCAGCTCAAGAAATAGATTTTTGCCTTTATGCCTACAGACTAAGGAATCCAATACGGCCATGGGACCCTTCCCTAAGAGATGGCTGAGACCCCATGGGGCTTTAAGGGAAGGCCCTGCAAACTAAATTCAACTGATTTGGTTTCTAGTCAATTTGTGATTGATTTGGTTTCTGGTCAATTTTTAAAGCTTTTTTTCTCTATAAAACATTCATTCAAAGTGAATAAAGCATTGTCATACATGTGATAATTTTACAGAGCTGAGGCAGGAGGATGGGAGATATAATTTTTTTCAGTCTACCTCAATCAGTTTTAAAAATTCTATCAAGGTTGGTTTGTCAGAGATATTCAAAAGTTATCAAGGTAGCAGAATTATTCCAAATATAATGAAGATAAAAGTTATATCAGTGACCACTATGTTTTGCCTATGCTTTAAAATTATAGAACTTATTAAAGCTTATTTATAAGAGATCTTACACCAATAGATTATAAAATCTATGGATATATCTATACTAATAAATATTATTAAACATATAGGTTGCCAATTTAATTAAAATTGCATCCATAGAGATATTGCATATCTAATATTTCCTATTAATAAGAATGTCTAATTCTTATTACTTATTTTATATAATTTAATAAATAGTTAAGTCATCTTGGCACAATTTCCCTTATTCCTATAAAGAGTGAAAAACTAAGTTCTATAGATAAATATTTGTTGAATGCCAGTTCTATAAAAGCCAGCTGTATGTACTGGTTCTCAATCTTAAGACTAAACAATAAAAAAAATCAAGATATTATTGTGCTCAATCTGACTCTGTATTCAAAAGAGTTTCTGGATACAGACCCAGAAACAGACATGTTTCCCAATGCTTCCTCATGGACCAGACTGGCCCTCTGGTTGGTGACAAATATAAGGGAAAATCATAACACAAAGAAATTAATCTTCTTTGTGATGCTGAAGTCCATGATTATGTGGGTAAACTGAGTCAAAAGTGAAAAACATAAGGTGTCTTTTCTCATCTATTGCTCAATGGTTTGAGACATTGTCTCTGGGTCCGTGGGTTAGTTAGGAAGTTGCAGCGCGCATCAACTCCCTGTTCACCCACGGGGGCTGGGTGAGCAGTGGCTTGAAATAGCTGTGAGCCAAACGACAGATGAGACTCTCGGGAGAACGCGGCAGTGGGCAATTCTCATTTTATTGTATAGATAGCAGTTGTTTATATAGAGAAAAGTCAGAGGTAGAAGCATAGGAAGCAAGATCTGTGAGAGAATGGTGATGTCAGCAGAGGAAATGTAACCTTATTGTTTAGGTTTGTTTATTGCAGCTGGATTAAGTTAGGCTTTGAACAGCTTATTTTATCGGACAGCTGTGGCCTGCCTGGGGGCTGGAGTTTTCAGCATTGCTAAGATTTATAGGGGCCCTCGGACTTTGCCTCAACTTCTTTATCAGAAGGAGACACAGTCCCAGAAGCCTGCCAGACTCAGCAAAACCCTACTTCCTCCATGCCCCATTAGCAGGGTACCACAATTGTCTACTGTAAATGCTATGTTTTCTGATTACTTATAAATAAAAAGAGGGGGGAGAATACCCCTAGAAAGTGTCTTACTTATAGGTCTATGTTAAGGATCAGGCTATTCAATGGTTAGAGATACTTTTAAATGGAAATACTCATTTGGCATTCTTAGAAAAAAAATCTACTCCTAAGTTTTGGTGAAATTACAAATTTCTATGCCCTATATAATAATTGCTGAAGATATTTGCTTGGTCTCTTAATAAGAAAATTAATTTTGGGTTTTGTCAAAAAGACTGGTGACAGCAAACTTTAGGAAAAGAGTGACTGCCACAGGTCAGCTTTAAGTACTAAAAGATTCTCTAGCCCAAGTTTTTATAAAACAGAGTACAACTATTCTTTTGCTTGTAAAACTGACCACTGCTGCCACTCGATCTGATCACTCCATTACAGCTTTTGGCTCAGTGATTCCTAACTCTAGACCCAGCTATATTAATCAGTCCATGTTTTAGAAAAAGGGTTATTTAAGCAGGTTCAACCATTAGGCTTGCCTAGAATGTAAAACTGTTCTTAAGAAAGTCAAATGATTAAGGCTACTCATAAACAGCTCACAAATACTAAATTGTTCATGGGTTAAAAACTATATAAAAAGAACTCTTAAGGTACTCGCCCAAGCTAACTATATTTCGTTGTCAATATGTAAATTATTGGACAAAATAAGTTTTTAAGATAAAGGTTGCTTACTGGTATTAATTTTCTAAAATGAGGTTCTCACATCTAAAAACTTTGTGGGTTTAAAAAATGGTTTCTATTTGTTCATGCTAATGCTGGGATAACTCAAAATAAATCATAATGCTGAGAAGAAGTAACAGTGGAATGTTCAGCACTGCAACATCTCTATCACACCTCCAGAGGCTCAGGGTCTATTTCAGAAGAGGTAGTGGAAAGATTGTAAGATCCAACGGAAGGGTAGGACTGCTTACAATACAAACTTACATATACAAAATCGCCTTGATATTCATGACTTTGCAGAGCATGACAATACCTACACAAGACCTTCATAATGGGAGGAAACGATAATATCAAAACAAAATAGAGACGAATTGAGAGATGGGAAGGGGAATATGAGGAAGGGTGAATTTGAAAGGGGTAAAGTGGAGGTGATGAAGGAATTATGTATTATTGGCTATAATTATGGAAGCTGTCAGTAAAAAGTTTTTAAAAAGAAATGGAAGAGAGGGGCAGAGCAAGATGGCGGACCCTCCTTCCCTCCCAATCCCTGGGCCAGAGCAGAAGGGGTTCTCCAGCAGCTCTCTGCTCCCCAGCAGAGCAGAGGACCGAGCCGTCCCGCCCCACTAGCTCCCGCCATTATCCCCTCGCGGCGGGTTCCGAGTGCCACTAATTGAGCCGCTTCCCCGCATGGGAGCACCTGATCCTCGGACGTGCTTGTCTCCAAGACACCCCCCCACATACACAGGCAGATGCGAGCC
>PVHP010041652.1:0-15323 GCA_004024765.1 Zapus hudsonius | reverse complement strand
GGAGATGAAAGGGAGCTGCTTTACACTATCCTTGGGAGGCAAAATGAAGAGTGTGGGGCAGGTCATTAATGCTCAGAGAAGTGACTTGTTTTTTATTGTGAATAACAACCACAGGGCTCCTGCACATGTGCTTTCGTGATTCTGAGCACTGGGTGCTGATGGCCTCCTGCCAGGCACACCACTGCCTGTCTCTAAGACCCTGTTTGTCCCCCTCTGCAGGTTCTTTCTTGGGTAATAATGCTTTTAACCATCAGTAGCAGGGTATCTTTCTTCCATTGGACATACAGCAAGGCCTCAGCTCACTTGGGCATCTCTTTCACTTTCCTTCTATTCTTGGTGCCTACTCAAATTTTGCATCATTCCACATTCAGACGCTAAAACCCACCCACACAGTACTACCTCAGAAACCCTGTGCACTTAAGGCACATTCTATTTTCAAGTGCTCAGGGGCACAGGCTCACTGACCCTCTCTGGCTTTGGGGTATCTTTTTAAAGGCAGGTTTAAATTCAAAGGATGGAGTATTCTTAGCTGATGATTTGGGGGAGTCATTTCCTCTTTCTGGGCCTCCAAAACCTCATGTTTCCCCACCTGGGAGGGCCTGTGTGCCTCACTTCTGCAGTTGAACAATCATTCCACCTCCGGTCTTGGCCACCCTCACCCCAGACAGGGAGGTGGCAGGCGTTCATGACTCATGGATGGGATTTATAAGGAGTTCATCTCTGCAGCAGGGTTGCTATGTGCTCAGGAAATTCACCAGGGTGGAGGCTGACTCTAAGGAATTGCTTTTTTTGATTTTCAGTTTTCTGTTTCCAATGTTTATTTTGCTAATTAGAGTCACAGCTGTCCTCGATGGCGCCCTTATGCTGTTGCTAAGTCAATGCAAGGTATGCTGCACACGTGGTCTTGATGCTTCAGAGACGTTGATGTGATTCCCCTTTCAGAGACCAGGAGACTGAAGATCAGAATTAGATTTGGAGGTTTGCAGATGTTGAACCATTGCTAGCTCATAGGGAGCTGCACCAAGAACTGGATGGTTATGGAAGCAAGTCTAAGCTTAGTGAAACCCCCAGATTTATTTTTTTCAGAGTGACCCCCTATAGGGTTTAGAGAATCTCTCCTCATGACCCTTAAGAAGACATGACCAGAAGCAGCTTATAGGAGGGAAAGGTTTACTTCAGTCTGACAGTGTCTAGGGAAACCGTTATCCTCATGGAGAAAGCTGGCTCACCTCATCATACAAATTCACACAGCAGGATGTGGATGCTGTAAGCAGAGCTGTTAGCCTCTCTGGGGCATCTTCATTTTCTCCAAGGCTATTCTTCACATCCCTGAATTGTCTGTTCCTCATGTTCAGTGGAGTTCAGAGATCTAGTTACCTCCATCCACAGGTACAATCCTCTTGGGGAAAAAAAAAATCTGACTCAGTGTTTTCATACAGATAAGCTCATACTCCTGAAAACCTGCTAGATTCCGAGCTGAGAAACAGACAGTAGAAGGTGGTCATAGATCCAGACAGCCTGGGTGAGAGACAGCTGGTGTTACTTTAGTTTAAACTCAAGATCTTTATTATGAATAATTATATACATTGCATGAGCGATTTCTGTGAAGGTGCCCCTATTCCCCCCCTCTCTGTCCCCTACCCACTGAGGTCCTTCCTCAATGCACATGCTGGATCTGTTCATAGGGTAGGGGGTTATGAACTGCATCAGAAGTAGTGAGTTTTTTTCTTCCCCCCCTTGGTGCATTCTTGCTGAGGGGGACATTTAGGGGTTACCAAAGCAAGCTCCAGGCTTTGATTTTTACTTCTTTCCCCAGCGCAGTCTGTTAGCTTTGATCACCTCCCTTTCTTCTAAAGTCCCCCATCATTAGGAGTAACTTTCCATCTCTTGGTTCCTGCATAGGAACAACCCTGGGGTGAAATTTGCCATAGTTTAGGTGACACTCCAAGTCATGTTTTGTGTGCATATGCAGAGAATATTTGTGTGCAGTAGGAGCTTAATGTTTAATGAATAACACGAGTGAACTGGTCAAAGCTACAAATTCCACGCATCCAGATTGTGGATAAGGTTTTCAGAGAATCAAAAAGACACCTTGATTCTGCAGAAAGAGGCCTGATTGTGGTGTTAAACTTGACCTCAAAGTCTGGCTTTCCATTTGAGCTAGAGGCTTATCTGTTAAGCCCCAGCTTCTTCCCTAAGAGGGCAATAATGGTGTTCACCTGCATGGTTACAGGAAGGACTAAAATTTGGCACCATGCCTAGCACGGAGCAAGCTCTGTGTGATCTTAGCACTGTCCCAGGTTGTTGTCCTGGAGGGCAGTGTTCACCCTTAGGACTCTGACCACACTGAGTCAGTGAGGCCTCAGGTGGACATTGGGGGTGGCTGAGTCACTCTGGTTTAGAGCTAGCTTCTGTACACTATAAAATCTATGAGTAGAAAAAGATGTGGGCAGGTGTTGCTGCTTTTTCTAAATTGTGCTGTTTCCAAGGAGTTCTCTGGATCCCCAGAGGCCCACTCTCCAAGCTGGACTTCCTGGACGCGCAGCGCCCTCTGGTGGCCGCGCCTGCGCATGCGTCCCGAGTCCCTCTTCACAGGTGTTCTTGCAGAAAGATGCCTGTCAGCCTTTCACCTGCTTCGTCCGGGTTGTTCGGCTTTTCTAGAATCTGGGGTACTGGGAGGGAAATAGATCGAGATGGGACCGTCCCATCATGTTCAAACAACGTAGCTCATGAGCTGAACCTCAAAGGTACCATAACTTGTGGGATGCTTTGCAGTTTCCTTGCATCGACTGGTGGCCATCTGTCTCCTCACAGCTGCACTTAGAGGGGAGAGAATGTGCCAGGGAGCACCTGAGAGTTTTCTGATACACATTAATGGGCAGCTCTATGTGGGACATCAGTATTACACACTTCAGGGGTCAGGGAACATCATGGATGTGGGGGTAGAAAGAATGTCTAGCTGGAGGATGGGGAGGAGTGCTATGGAACTTTCTCACGTGGTTACCTGCACAAGACCCGCATATGATGGGGCCGGCCTCATGGATATGGAATGGGCTTAGGGGTCCCCACCCCTCTCTTAAAAGTGAGGCATTCTCTGCAGTGATGCATACGTTTGTATGTGATGGAGGGCAGAAGAAGGGGCTTTGGTGGGAGAGGTACAAAAAAGGGTGGTGGGAGTCTATAAGATCAAATAACAATATACATGCATGAAGTTGTCCAAAACCATAGGTTTACAGTGACTTTTTTCTGTCCCATGAATTTGCTAGCACCCAAAAAGATTGAGGCTCTTATTTACATATTAACCAACTACTAAGGATGGGGGTTCCAAGATTTCTGCGATCGATGTTTTATTCCCAGAAGCATAAAAAAACCCAGTGGAGAGAAGACACAAAGCAGGAAAATAGTTTTTTATTGTTGCATGACATGTCTTTAAATTTTTAGTAATGTAAAGTCATTGTATATATTATGGGTATATTGTGATATTTCATACATGTATGTATTGTGTACTAATCAAAGTAATTAGCATATGCATCACCTCTAGCATTTATCATTTTTTTGTGGTGAGAACATTAAAAATTCTCCTCTGAGTTATTTTGTATTCCTCTGAACTCAGCAGGCAGTGTTCTCATTATTATTCTAGCTTTGCTTCACAGATAGCAAAGAAGGTAATGGTTCTAACAGCTACACCCAGACCCAGTGCTCCTCAGCCAGGGAGCCACACAGGCAGAGAGCCTCAGGGGTTAACAGGAAACTGCAGACCTGAAGTCTACCTGAAGAAGGACACCTAAGGAAAGATACTAGGTATGTCGTAGCCTTTGACCCAATCTTACATCCTCTCCCCTCAAGATTCTAAGCAATGCATATGAGCATTTAAAATTTATGAATTAAAATCATATGCAGAAAATATTAAGGGGAGCTTGTAATGAACACAAAAGGAAATAACAATGCTAAATAGAATTATCCTAGACAGATGGACCTAAATTATGCAGCCATTTAAAATTAGAATTAGGATGACACGAAAAGGTGGACACATGTAGGCACGTGTAAGACAAGTAGATGAGCAGAATGCAAAGTGGCCCATATTTATGTCCACAAAGGGAGTTGCTCAACGAAAGACGCTGTTAGGAAGGTCATGTGACATAGGGACACTCATGCCTGTGTTAACATAAAGACAAGAGAAAAGAAAACTTTCATCCAATGATGCATTTAATTTTTATGTAAAGATCCTAACACAAACCATGTAAAAATACAGGCCCTTCTCAATTGTTCAAGTGAAAACAAGACTTGATGTGGTTTTAGAATGGGACTGTGGTTCGAGCTCATATCTGACTTGGTGACACGATCTTTGCACACTGAAGGATAGGGACACTTTTGGAGGAATCACTGGAGATGGGACAGCACAGGGGTGAGGAACACAGACCTGTGGGCAAATGCTTAGCTTTGCATCTGCTCCTGTTTTGCTGTTTGACCTTGACCAAGTTGACTGTGAGAATCAGTGTCCTCCTTGGTAACATCACATTAGTTAGAATTTTAGGACGAGTTTTGAATTGCCTCCAGATATGGATGTTAATCCCATCATCTCCATTGCTAGCTTCATGTGAAAGTCAAGAGAGATGGGAGGGGAGGAGCCAGGCATGGTGGGGAAGCCTTTAATCCCAGCATCTGGGTGGGATGGGCCAGCATTAGCCCTGGCGCAGTGCCCACGCCCCTGGAGTCGAGAGTGATATGTGTGATGAGGAAGACGATATTACAGTGTGTGAGTTCTCTCCACGGAGCCTGAATTTCCATCCACAGCAATCTCTGACTCAGGGAGAAGATCTGAAACCAGCATCAGGTCTCAAATATAAACATGCTAGTGATTAAAAAATACCAGAACCCCAAAATACTAATAAAAGTCCCTCAGATTTGGTAGGGGCCTGGAATCACTAAGAAATCATTTCTTTAGCATCTGGATACATGGCCTAAGTATGACATCATAGGGTTTATGCTCCCGTTTCATACATGTGATATGGAAAGTTTTTCAGCAAAGACATGCAGCCAGTTGTATTGAGTCCATTGACTCAGCAGCAGACAGCATTTTAGATTGCACAGCCATGGATCCATTGTCTTTTATAAGCTGCTTCATTTTTCACCGGGCCCATAAATCTGGAGTTGGGGGGGAAGAGGATGGTGAAGGAGAAGTCTGAGTTGAAAAAGCCAGAGTTGCTCCATATCTCCCAGGGTGCTGTTTTCTGAGGACTTCTCTGAATGCTGCAAAACACGGTCTCAGGACTTCGTGCAGCAAGCCTGATGCATGAGTGCTTTTCAGCTGAGGAGCAGAGAGTCTCCTGCACAGCTCACCCATGCAGTTAAGTGAGTACAGAGCCAAAGGGATGAGAGTGAAAAGGCCATGCAAAGTCCTAAATGAAGGAAGCCTGTCCAAAACATAGGTCTTGTCAATCAACCAAGGATCTGCATCTCTCCCCCAGGGATTCAGGGAAGTATTGTTCTGCACACATTTGTCCTATACCCAAGTCCTTCGAGGTCACTAAGGCTTTCTTGCTGATTCCTACATATCACTTAACATCTCCCAGTCATTAGAGATGAAGTAGCAGCATCTTTGCCGTTCATGGGTCTGGATGCCACTGACCTGGAACCTGGCAGCCTTTCAGAGGTGGAGTGGCTCCAGGGAAGTGCTGGCATCAGCACAAGGTGACCTGAAAAGCACCAGGCACTCTCGTCTCTTCACCCTGCCAAGAGTCCACTCTGCACAGTAGGTCAGGGGCATGCATCACCCAGGATGCATTTTCATTTTCAACCTAAATGGATGTAGCAGGAGGACAAAAGTCATGCATAGTCTCTGGATGCCTCAGTGGCTGCACAGCCATTTATTGAGTATCTCCTGGCTGTCAAACCTTCTTAGGGTGCTACCTAGAACAAGGGAGGAAAGTTCCAGTTGCAAGTTAACATGATAAACCCAAGGCTCTGTACTTTAGGCAAAATAAATGTAGAGAAGCTTTGATTCTGGCTTTTGCCTGCAATGTCTTCCTCTCACCAGGTACCAGTGCACAAAACAGATGTAGACTAGAGAACTAAATTAAATCTAATAAGCTTAGGGGTATGAGGGCCCCAATGTCTTTTCTGTGTTATCATCAGTGATGCATTTGTCTTTTGGAGAAGGGAAAACCAGTCCAGAAGAAGAACTTCTTGAGTTCAGAGTTGTTCAGCCACAGAACCCCTGACATTCCAGGCTGGGTAATTCTGAGTTGGGGGGGGGGCTTCTTATGTACCGATGTGTGGGAAGCACACCCATTTCTTTGCAGTGCTGGGGATTGAACCCCACCAGGTTCTCACACAGGCAAAGCAACCATTTTACCACCGAGTTGCATTCCAAGTGGTAAAACCAAAAGTGTAAGTCATCAATGGTGGTGAACGCAGTGAACCTTGAAAGCCTTAAGACTGGCCAGCCAGGCCAAATGTGCCAACTGGTACACTAGTGGCACATCTATTGTGGGGATAACTAATTATTATCTAATTGGAATTGAGGCCTGCTCCATGGGAGGTATTACATGTCTGGTACTGAAGACCTAGTAAAAACCCTTTAGTGGGGGAGGCCATGAGTCCTAGGGGAGTAACACCAGATGTTTGGCTAAACTCCCATACAAGCACTTTGTGTTTTAAATGAGCATGCCCACATGATAATGATACTCTCACTCTTGTCTAGAGAAGCCTCTCTTTTTCAGATGGTGGTGACCACTGGGATAATGCAAAAGACACCATAGTGCTGAGAAGAAATGACATTGGAGTGTTCAGCACTGGGACATCTCTATCACAGTTCCTGAGGCTCAGGGTCTATTGTGGAAGAGGTGGTGGAAAGACTGTAAGAGCAAAGGAAGGGTAGGACTGCTTACAACAGAAACTTCCGGACACAAAATGGCCTTGATATTCACAACTTTGCAATGCCTGATGATATCTACACATAATGGGAGGAAAAGATGATGACATCAAAACAAATAAGAGACTGAGAGGGGGAAGAGATATAGGAGAGGATGGGGAGGGAATCATAATGGCTTATGATCTTTGATTATGGAAGATATCAATAAAAAGTTTTTTAAAGTATCCCCAGACATCACCAAACACCCCTGGAATAGATAAGAAAATCATCCCCAAATTCTACTAAGAAGCACTGATTTAGTTCAGTGAAGGTGAGGGAGAGTGGTTTTCTGGAAGATATCAAAACCCTGTGCAGTGGTACAGAGCTACCTGCAGGATTTTGGCAGAAGGGTTTTGCAAGGGGTGCATGGTGGGGTGAGGTATGGGTGATGTCTCCACTCACTCAACCTCCTCTGGTCTCCCTGCAGGCCCCACTTGGAGACATGCCCGCTGTGATGTCATTGTCTCCTCTTAAAGGAAGGACAGCTTGTAAGCAAAGGGACTTTAACTAGAACCAGGATTAGTCTCTGAAATTCTGAGACTCAAAGTAGTTTTGGAGCCAGAAGTGGCAGAGGAAGTCATCTTGTCCGTTACTGTACTGCCTTGTGAAGGAGGGAGGCACTCTCTTTAGTAAGCATCTTTCTCAAGGATTCTCTGTCCTGCAGGGAATGTCTGGAAATCATACACTGGAAGAGGCTTTGCCATTCCTTGGAGTTAACAGTACAGCTGAAGTAGAAGGTATGAAATGGACCATAGGTGTACATTTCATTGCATTCATTTGGTTAGAATACATACAATGGAGACATCTCATTAGCAATGGTGGAGAAAGGCTTTGAAGGCTGTAAGTAATTGATCAGCCAATAGTTGATTTTGTTCCTATGAAATAGTAATTTCTTGCTTAAAACCAAATAATGTAAAAAAAGCTATTACTGTATTCCATTCTAGTGTCTCCATGACATCAGTAGATCCCTCCCAAGCTGCCAAGAACCCAACAAGAAGTTCCGACCTGCCTAAGACCACACAGAGAGAGTAGCTGATAGGGTGACCCCAGAAACCACCTCATTCAGGTGTTCAGTGGCCAATGCCGGCTCTTTCCTTTTACCAGAGACACATTTTCCAAGTCAGGCAAAACTATTTACCTTTGGAGTCATTTTTGAGAAAAAACTATGGCTCTTAAAATATAGCATCAGAATCACTTGGATGAATTGTTAAAACACACCGCAGGGCTCAACTCACGGATTGCAATCTGGCTAAAGCTGAGGTTGCTGGTCTGGGGATTTCAAATATATTTAACGAATAGTATGATATTTGTGTTTGGATGTGTGTGTGTGTTGATAAATTCCCTTCAAAGTTTACATAGCTTACCCCTGATCTTAGTTGCTCATGGCTGGCTTAATCAGTGCCCCCCATCTCCTATTCTTAGCCCATGCATTAATGTGCATTATTCATGGTTATTGAGTTGGATAACGGTGGTTGAGTGCCTTCTATTTTTACGGTAATTAAGGGGTTTAGAGGAAAATAGGTTTCACTTCTTATGTGCCCTCAATTATTCTCCTAGGTTGGGGATAAAACAGGAAGAAAATTAAAGGTGGTGCTGGTCCTGTCCATGGTGCTGAAGCAGAGAAATTTAGAGTTTGCTGGGTTTGGTAGTCCCAGACAGAGCAGAACAGGAAAGTGTGTACCTTTCTCTCCAGCTCGGTCTAACATTCAGTCGCTTGCCAAGTCTATTGGGTCAGAGAGGGAAAAGAAGGTATTGGGCTGAGGCCTGAAAGAATCAGGTTCAGATTGTTAGCTTTACAGGCAATGCAGGGGATGAAGAGAAGTACAGGGGAGGCAGGTGACCCAGCACATGACCACCGCCCATCAGACCCTACAACAGAGGCCTTTATGAGTCTGTGGTGGTGGTCAGAATGCTGGTCCTCAGCTTGCACACCATCCACATGCTAAACTTAAGACCACTACTTGACCTGACAGGCTTTATCACTCTCATCCATGCATTTGCATCAGTCAGAGAACATATAAAGATTTTGTAAGTTAGTACAAAGGATGTAACGTGTGATCATACTTTAGACTCATTCGCTGCTCTGCCATCACAATGAGCTACTGAAATTGCACAAAATCAGTGATATCTCCTATACCTCAGCCAATGCCTTAATCAGAGATCTTAGAAAAAGTCACCCCAATGGGTCCTTAAAGGCTCAGAAATTATTAATACAACACAGGTTTCTCCAATGCAATGTGCATTCAAGTCACATGTGGAGATTGACAAAAAGAATTTGCTATTCAAAGTGTGGTCCATGGACCCCAGCATCACCTGACAGCTCATTAGAATCCCAAAATACCAGGCCTGATCTCAGCCTTGTTGGGTCAGAATTGTTCCAGAGGCAAATTGAATGTACATTCAGTGTGAAGAGGCACTGGCTCAGAGATGCTCTCTGGTCATGTGGCCAACTGGGTGTTTGCTCATACTTTGGTGTGCTCAGCATCTAATCCTCTTTCTGCTACCATTTCCTTTCTGGATAACAACTAGAGATTCAATGTATTAGTAATTACAATCAGGTCTGTGTATTAATCCCTGCAACAACTCTGTCAGATACATTGAATTCTATAAGCCAATTGGGGATTGGTAACTGTGTGACTTTATGCAAAAATTTACCAAGTGCCAGAGCCAGGACTCAGTCCTGGTTTTTTAAAACTTTTTTTTCACCATCACTAATGCTCTTTAGAACAGTTTTTTTTGCCAGCAGTCAGCTCATGGAGGACATTAGCATCTGCACAAGTGTCCTTTAGGCTGGCCTGCTTTGAGGCCTCCCAAAAGATGAAAGTTCCAGTATAAGAATTGCATGCTGTAAGTGAAGTGCTTTATAGATACTCGATTATAACAGTTGATGTTGGAAGGAGGGAGACCATATCTTCACCTAGCTCTGTTCTTCAGGTCCCATTCAGGAGGTGAGGAGGTGTAGATAGTCCTTGGAGCTGCAGCTGCTGAGAGGTGGGCTGGAGGCCAAGCTTCTTCCTTCATGTTAACTTTCTGTAAATATGCCTCACATACAAGGATGGATTTTTCAGAAGATTGAGAGCTTATTGGAAACTAGCATGGCAGAGACAGAGCAGGTGGCAGACATACATGCTTATTGGTAATGTAATCAACAGTTTCAGGAGTGGAATTTGGAACAGATTCTATATCTGTCTTTCAGGTGAAGAAATAGATTCATCAGAAAAAAAATGTGGCCCTTCCCAGTTCTTCCTTCTCCAAGCTGGAACAGAAATGGGTTTCTAACCTTACAGAGAGTATATTCAGAGTCCCCATCTATAGCTAGCCAAAAGAATTGAGGGAACCTCTATCCAATATGTCAGCACCTGTGTCCGACCCTCCCAGGACATGCCAGGGGAAGATTAGCCTAACAGGATGTCCAGGCTGAGTCTTAGATCTGTATGTTTCAAGACTTCCTGGAAAATTCTGGCACTAAGCTAGATCAGAAGCCACAGATAAATCATTTCAGTCCCTGATGGTGAGTTTAGGGACAGAATGTAAGCAGCGATGTCATTGGGCAGCTCTATGAGGAATGTGGGAAACCCATAACCATTGACTCATGAAAGTCTAGGTCAGGTGGACATTTTCTTGGGACACCGTTTTCACAAGAGTCAAAAGATCTTGTGAGGATTTGAAATTCGAATTTTTAGCAAAGTGTGTGCATTTTCAGAGCAAAAACATATTCTAGTCACATAAAATAAATTTGAAAATGAAATGCCCCTTTGAGAATGATGGAATTAAGTTACAAATCAATAGCAGGAAGCTTTTAAAAAGTCTTATAGATTTGAAAACTAATAAGATCATCTAAATGACTTATGAGTCCAAAATTAATTGAGCTAGCCAGGAGTGGTGGCACACACCTGTAATCCAAGTACTTGGAGAGCTGATGCAGGCATACCACAAATTCCTAGGGTTGAGATATAAACAACTTCTCTGATTGAACCCCCTTGGAGGGGCTACATGTAAGCATGTGATTCACCTCAACGGGTTTAGGTGGTCAGTTACAAGCAAAGCTAGTCTGTGGTCAGGGTCCTCAATCTGTGCATATGGTGAATGTGCAGCAAGAAGCCAGAAACATATCTGTTTACAGCCTGCTCAATTCCAAGGTTGAGCATCCTAGGAATAAGGTTGAGCACTCCATCTCAGTCAGCATGTGGACCTGCAGCTCTGATCATAACCCAAGGGCCACAGGAGTTTCTGGAATATTAGTTAAATGTTTTAAGCAGGATGGATCTGAGAAGCAGTAGACATAGACATTTGTGGAAACCATCACTCATGTCTGGCTTACTTTGGAATTGACAAATCTGGCGGTCTGTTCAGGTCTGTGCGCAGGATAAAGGCACCCCTTTCCTTATCTCTAACCCCCAATCCCATGGCTGTGTACTCATTGGTAAGTCATCTCTTATCTGCAGCCAGCACATCTGGGATCACGAAAAGAAAGTCAGGACTCACAGGTTCATGGCTTATCCCAGGCAGGAGCCAACAGGCCAGGAGCTCATCCTGCACCTGACCTTCAGCAGAGCTGTGGTCTGAGTACCACCCTCCTTGGAGTTGAGGATAGAAGATGCTGGGTGATGCAGAGAACATCTGGTGCAGGGTAGCTTCCTCTGGATGAAAATCCTCCATCTCTGACTGCTGAAGCAGGTGTCCACACTGAAACAGAACTGCACTCAAGACTGATGCAGGGTTTTGAGGTTCCAAAAGACATAGGCACTGCTTCTTAGAGTCACCAGGAAGGCCTTGCCTTTCATGCCCCCATAGGAGAAGCAGAAAAACAGGTAGAGAACCGCACAGAGAGGGAGCTCAGACAGCATGTCTTTCACAGCTCCACTGCAGGTCAGTTGCAGTCTGAGAGCCTGACTTCTGAGCACCCACTGGGGACAAGTGGGAAATCCATGAGTCCAGCTGTACTTACTACTCAGAGCATCTCACCCAACCATATGTCTTGCATTGCAGACAAGGGGAGACATAGGCTTTGGATCTCCTGTACTTAGGTACCAGGGAAACTGGGCCACATAGAGTTTTTCTTTTGGAGTTAGGAGATACATGAGAAGAGACCAGCCTATAGGTGTGAAAGATCTTGTAAGGGTCCTGGAGCAAGGTCTATAATGACATCTTTAAGGTCTCCAAGAAAGTGGAAGACAGTGCTTACAGATCTCAGGGTATATCTTGAAAGTGTCTAGAATGGAGTCAAAAAAGGCATCTCAACAGGAATGGATGGATTACATGACACAGACAAAGCATTTCATATTGTTTGCTCAGTTCTCAAAAATAAAATCAGCTAAAGCAAGCACAACACAGCCTAGAGACTCACAGCAGGTCTGCAGGGCAGGCTTCCCAGGCTCCCGATCCACAGAGGCAGTCACGTGGGCATGGTCCTGCTTTCCCCCTCATCAGAGCCATGTGCTAGGCTCTCAAGCAGGGCTGGAGAAGTCCTCTGTTTATGACCTCCAATGTGATGGCACAATACAGACTGAGGGAGAGTGATGGGGACTCTAGAAGGGTCTGTGGGCACCTTTGCTGTTTCAATGACCACAGAATGGTCTGTGGGCACCTTTGATGTTTCAATGGGTGTTGAATCAAGCCTGGTAGATCAGACAGCTAAGAACAACAAATAGCTTCTCATAGCTCATGGAAATTGTCTTCTAAACCTGGTGTTCTTACAGAGTCTGACCAAGAGGTTTTCATGGGTTTAGGCTGGTCATGGTTTAATAAATCATACCTCTCTAACAAGGAAGGGGTAACTCATGGCCCTTCCAGCTGCTTCTCGATGAGGAAAACTTCATTATCTCTTCCATCAATTTTGACTCAACATGTACTTCTGAATTATATGAATTTTATTTTGACTACTTTCAAATGACATAGCCACACAGCAGATGCATAGGAACCATAGAATATTCTGGAAGGCCTCCTATTTTCTTACATTTCTTTCTATGTTTACATAGATAAAATCATGCTGTGCACTTAATTTTCCATCTTCTACTTTTCTTGCTTACTCTATAATATTGTGCCATAATATAAGTACTTTTCCGTGTTCTCTAGAGTTTTCTTAACTCATTTAAAGGCAGTCTTCACTCCATTGAGTATACACACTATAATTTATATATCCATTTCCTTGTTATTGATTATTTAAGGCTCTTTCCAGTTTTTTCCTATTAAAAATAATGCTTCAGGGAATATATTTTACATAGAAGTTGCTTTTCTTTCTCAGATCTAGAATTATGTCCTTGGGCTCAGTTCCCAGATGTGAATTATTGAGTTAAAGAATATGAATATTTCTGCAAGCACATTGCCAAATTGCTTTCCAAAATATTCATTACAATTAAGAGGCAGGGAAAGTTTTACCCTCCTCTGCCATGATTTTTTTATGCTTGTTTTTTCCCAACTAATGTTGGTGCTTTAGTGGAAAAAGAAAAATAAAATAAACGTTTCATTGTGTTTTAAGTTTTTGCTCAGTGAAATCTACTTTTTTCATAAATATTTCCTTTTCTAGTTATCACTTCTGTCCATCTTATGTTCCTTTTGTATGTGGGAACCACTAAGTGGTACTTGGCACAGCTGAGGATTTAGACACAGAGAAGACTGATTGACTGCATAGCTATAGGGTACTTGTAGGAGAGGGATCAGGCCTCGTGTTCCTTAGTAAGTGGGGTTTGGAGAACCGAAGAGCTAACAAGATGGAGACAAAGATCATTAGAGAATAGCATGTATAATTGTAATTCATTTCCCAATGACAGAGGAAGTTGGGAAGGAGCAGTTACATGCCAGTCACTGTCCAGAGAGGAGAGGCTAGCTCACGCTCTAACCTGGGCTTTGGCCATTCTTTCGGAGCCTCAGGCAAACACAGACCATCTGTCTCCAGCATTCAGTGCTGGAGTGTGAATGCCACACTGCTTCTGAGGCATAGGACTTGCAAGCATGGCCAGTGGCTTGAAAGGAGAGCTTGACATCCATTAAGCCAATCCCACAATGGCTATAGAAGCTATGTACCAATGCCCAATGCTTAACACCATGCTTATTGCATCAGACACCTAAATGTGTGCTCAATCATAAACAGAGGTTAGCTAGAGGCTAGCTGGCTGGTTCACCTGGGTGCCAAGCTGACTATCCTGGAAACGGGCAAATATGTGAGGGAAAGAAGGAACCAGGTGTGTTGGGATTAAGGAAGAGGGCCTGTGATGCTCACTTGGAGGCAGAATTCAGAAGCTCAGCAGTCCCTGAAGGAGTTGGCTCATGAAGCCTGTAGCAGGTGTGCTGCCCAACTGTCCAGTAGCTGAGGCCACGAGGAAGAAAGGAAGAAAGGAAGGAGGGGCGAAAGGGGGGAGGGAGGGAGGGAAGAATACAGCAGCATCTACTAGGGCCTGATGATCATAAGCACAGTTCAATAAGCATGCCTTCCCTTCCTCCCTGACCTCGGCAGGAGCTGGATCTATGATTATAGAATTAGTAGGTTTAGTCAAAATGCTTTGAAAGAAAGCAAATCTGAGCAATGGTAGAGTAGATCTAATCCAACCCAAACTCCACATTGTAGAAGTGGAAGAACTGAGATCCACAGAGTTCTGAAGCTCATTGCTGTCTTCAGCTCCACCCCTCAACATTAGGAGGAATAACACCTCTGAGAAACCTTCTGAAGATTCAATTAAATGAGTGTGGAAATAAGTAATATGGTTGGCGCCCCTCTGGGCTCCATAAATATTTAACAGATACCATCGTGAATTCACAGGGGCTGTAGCCCTGCTCCATCTTGCTGCTGTAAGCAGCTTCCTCTTCTGTTTCATTCCAGTTGTGTCACCAGAAGGGCAGGCACCCTCAAATGCCAGCTTTACTTCCTGGCAGGGATTTCTACTAAGTCATAATTCACACTTATTAGACATCTTTTGTTTTGTGGGTGATGAACCAAATATAAGCAAACATTTATTCACCTGCTCATGTCTTGCGGATCAGACCGGGAGTCTCTCGTGTCCTGGGATAGCACTCCACCACTGAGCCACACCCCCATTTATCAAAAACTTACTGCTACATGCTAAACACTGGAAACGGGGCCTACAGAGATTGCCCTTTCAGCTGCCCAACGTCCATCTTGAGAAACAAGAGGACATGAACAGTGAGCTAAATCCATGGATGATTAAACTGCCATATACTCAGGAATGTCATCTTTTGTAACTTACCAGCTGTGCCATTTCAATTAGGAATGAGAAAATATGTTTGATGACATCACATTCTCATGGGCCATAGACCCAGTTTGCTTGGTGTTGGAGAAATACCAACCAACATAACCCCAACCACCACAGATGCTTTTTAAAAACCCTGTTCCCTCTGTCTGTTGTTGTAGTCAGTTTTCTTGTTGCTGTGACAAAGAACCCAGCCAAAAGCAAGC
>PVHP010041651.1:0-15312 GCA_004024765.1 Zapus hudsonius | reverse complement strand
TCCCCGGGGAGCGGCTGCTCTTCAGTTCACAATGTGAGGCCGAGGAACTGTGTTCTGATGTCCAGTGAGGGCAAGTCACGAACCAGCACCAGCAGCCGGGGGAGAAAGGAAGAGCATCTCCTTCCCTTTAAGTTTCCTTATATTAGTCTCCTTCTGGAGGGCCCACCCAGGATTACTATGGATTAGCTCAAATTGACAAACTTAACCATCACAAGTCTTCTCCAAATCCCAAAAGGGATTTTCAATCCTTTCTGCAGGCAAGCTCAGGGATCCACCCAAGATTATTATGGATTAGCTCAAGTTGACAAACTTAACCATCACATAAACCAAGCACAACTGGACACACAGAGCTTTCTCACTCTCACAGGGAAGCTAAAAACGCTGGTTGCATAGCCGAGAAGAGTTGATGAGTACCTACTAGACCCCAGGAAAGAGAAGTAGGGGGGACGTGAAGGGATGTCAGACAGCAGATATCAGAACAGAGCTAGAACAGAATGGTCTAGATAAGGCTACAGTAACTAAAGTATACCACAAGTTATTATTAACTTTATAAAGAACTACAAAATAGGAGTCTGAGGACCTCCAGCTCAAAATAAAACAAATAGCAACAGAGCTAGAAAGTAAATTATTCTGTTTGATCACTACACATTGTATACTTTAAGAGAAGTTTCGTACTGTGTCCTTATATAAGTACAATTAAAAGGAATTAAGTAAACCCATTTCTCACTTAAGGAATCCATCATTTAGGTGAGATGTACTATTCTTGTGCCCAATTAGAATGACACTCATCACAGGTCAATTCTGTGCTTTCTAATTTTTTTTTAATATAAGCAACATGAGCAAGGGAGATGGCTCATTGTTTAAAGGTGTTGCTTGCTTGCAAAGCCTGCTGGCTGGGGGCTCAACTCCCCAGTATCCACATAAAACCATATGAGCAAAGTGGCACATGCACTGGGGTTTGTTTAAAATGGCAAGAGGCCCTGATCCATTCTCTCTCTCTCTCTCCCTCTCTCTCTCTCTCCTTGCAAATCATATAGCATATATATATAGTATGACTTCAACATACTTATTTAAAATATGTATGCCAAGAGATCATGTCAACTCGATTATTATTCAGGATTCTTTGGATTATAATTGATGGGAACTCAACCCATACTAACTTGATCAAAAATAAGCAAATATTTTTGATTTTGGAACTAAGCCTAGGATTTTGCTGGTTCTGGGAGATCAAGCAGTTGCTTGGACTCCTTGACCTTTTCTCTCTTCCTTTGAAGTCACTTCCTGTCTCACATTGCCAGGCTAACAGCAGCAGCACAATGAGACATTACTAAAACCTCATATGCCACTGCCAGAGAGATTTTGGCCAACCCTGAGAGGCCCCTACTTATCCCTGAGCCAAACTCATATCAGGAAAGTGGGTACTATGGTTGGCTGAGCTAGGCCTACACACCGGTGTTTCTAATCCACGGTGGGTGGGTCACTGTGATGGCACATTTCCCATCGTCACATTCAATGAGGAATTCCAAACGGAAGACCAATGCTATTCTAAGAGGAGGAGAGTGCAGAGGATTTCTTGTTTGGTTGTTTTTGTTTTTCCTTTTGGGATTAATATCATTTTCAAGATCAAATTCCTTTATTTGAATATCAAGTGATACCAAAATATCAATACTGTGCATTTCTGTAGTGAACTTGGGCAGCAGGATAAGTCAGAAAGACAGGTAGGCCTGCAGGGTCTCTCAGCCTGGGAATCATCAGCACTGGGGTTGGGAGTCTGTCCTGCCTGTCTCCAGCCTCACTCCACACACTAGACGCCTGAGGTATTCTTCCAGTTGCAAGAACCAAGTGTGTCAGTAGACAGTACCTTGCCTTAACTGGGGAAACAGAGTCACCTCCAGTTAAGAGCTCCTGGTATCTGTTTAGAAAGACATTGGTACAAACCCAGGCACATGACTCACAGGCCCTCGGAAGGTGCAGTGTCTTGCTGCTTTGCACCAAATGAAGTTTATGGGGGTTTTTTTTGTTTTGGTTTGGTTTGGTTTTGGTTTTTTGTTTGTTTTGGGTAAGGTTGCTGAGGGTAATGTATGTTATTTTCATCCAAGTGCAAAATAATTGTAATTTACTACCCCTGGGAGTGCACTGTAGCACTGGGACTTCTCATCTCCACGGATGGTACCAAGGGTTCTTCCCTCTGACCCCTCACTGCGCAAGGCACTCAACAGAAAGAAAAAAAAAGTGGGATCAAACCATGAACAGCATTAAATAAGCAAATTTCCACCAAGCCTGAGAGAGGGGAAAGACCAGCACCTCCTATGTAGGTGCGAGGCGGCCAGCTCGCTCCAACAACGAGAGTCTTGGGTTTTGTTTGGTTTAGTCTTATTTTGTTGCCATTTAATTTTTTTAAAGCCTTCATCAGTTTGAAACCCAAATTCCTCCTGGGTATGGGGTTGTTTAGGCATATGCCACAAAGCTCGTTCAGATTCCCAAAGACACAGAGACCCTCTCATGGAGTGCTTTACTGAGAAGCATAGGGGTGCTCCGATTCCTTCCTTCCTTCCTTTCTTCCTTCCTTCCTTTTATTTGTTTTGTGTGGTTTGTTCATGTGTGTGTTCATGTGCGTGTGTGTGCATGTGTGTGTATGTGTATGTTTGTGTGTGCATGTGTGTGAATGTGTGTGTGTGTCCCGGTCAGCAGGTCAGTCAACCAAGACCCTAAGGGAGGGGGTGGGAATGAAAAGGGACAAGACAAAAAACTCTGATCAAGTCTCCATTTATTGCAGTACAGGTAGTACTTAAATATCCTCTTGCAGGAGGAAGTGCGTGGGTGCTCACATAGGAACTAGCATAACCAGGTTGCTAGGTAACCTGACCACAACAAGGGTCATGTGATCTCTAGGAGGAAGCCTGCAAGGGGGGGGAAGAAATTTAAGCAGAGAAATAGAAACTTAGCTTTGGTTATTAGAGAAAATGGCAGAGACCTTCAAAAAGGCACAATAAGCAGCTCCCCCATGTATGTATGTGTGTATGCATGCATGTGTGTGTGTATGTGTGTGTGCGTATGTGTAGGTGTGTGCGTGTGTGTGTATGTGCATGTGCGTGTATGTATGTGTTTGTGTGTGTGTGCGTGCGTGCATGCATGTGTGTATGTGTGCATGTGTGTGTATGCATGTTTGCGTGCATGTGTGCACGTGTGTGTCTGCGATGGACTGAGAAGAACATGCCCTCCATGTGTCTTCGCTCATTCTTGCCATTCTTGTTTGAGCTGGAGTCTCTTCACCGATACCAGAGCTTGCTGTTTCTCCAGGAGTCCAGGCGAGTACTCTTTGTAAGACTGGAATACAGGCTGGGGCAGAGGCCACACCCAGGTGTTTTGGGGGGGGATCTGGAGATTTGAACTCCTGTGGTTTCAGGCTCCGTAAGGCCCTCATGTTTGCACAGGAAATGCATTTCACCTCTGAACCATCTCTCCAACCCAATCTTCCTTTCTTTTCTTCTTTCTTTCTCTTTTCCTTTCTCCCTTCTCCTTTCTTTCTTTTGCTCTTCCTTCCTTTCATATTTTTTCCTCTTATACTTTGTAAAAACTTTTGAGACTTGGTGTAGATTGTTTTCTGAAGCTCATGTGAGAGGGAAAAGTAGATTATATCTTTGGGGTTTTATTCTTGGAGTTGTTGGGATTGGAAACATCCTTTTGACCTTGTTGAAGTAACTCCTTTTCATCAAAATTTAAGAAGGAAGAAAATAACATTTCCCCATATTTTTTGTTTGTCTCCATAATTTTGTAACCTTTCCCAATTGCAGGCCACTACCTCCATCAAGGATGGCAAACGTGTGCAATCCAGTTACCTAGAAACGCAGTGTCCTTTTATGACTCAGAGTCCAGTCATTTCCAATTTTTGTTTCTGATTAGATTTTCCAAACTCGACTTTATTATGCAATGGTCCTTGTGTAATGATCTGTGTAAGATACAGTAAATTGCTAAAAACCCATTCCTATTATTTCAACCTTCCACATTACAGAGGGAATTTTTGCCTCGATTTCAATCTGTATGCTACTGAAGCAATTTTCAAGATGGCCTTCCTCTTCTCAATGTTTTCTGCAATTCCTCTTGTTGGTGTATAGGCACGAGCAGCATTCTAATGAAATAAATACTAATTGGCCTGCTTGGTATATGTCTGCCACAGGGGCAAGAATGGTAGGAAATATGGGAAAAAATGCAAGCAATCTCCACTCTAATTCAATTAGTAAAAGTCCATGTATTAGAAACCAGTAAGCAAAACGAGATATTACTACCATGTAATTTTCAAAGTAAAAATTTTTTAAAATATATTTTTATTTATTTATTTGCATGCAGAGAGAGATAGAATAGACACAGAGAGAATCGGTGCTAGGGCCTCTAGCCACTGCAAACAAACTCCAGACACCTGTTCCGCTTTGTGCATCTGGCTTTATCTGGGGAATCAAACCTGGGTTGTTAGGCTTTGAAGGCAAACACGCCAACCACTGAGCCGTATCTCAGACCCTCAAAGTAAAACTTTATAACTACATGATTACAAAACTAGAAAATGTGTACATATCAGCAATATTGTCATTAAAAATTAACAATACCTTTGATCTTTATTTGGAAGAAATATAATTACTATTTTTTGGTCTGTGGTTTTTACTTTTGTTCTCTTTGGAACTTTTTCATAGAGGGCATATTAAGTATTTCTTTTTTTTTTTTTTTACTCAACATCTTCTTGTCCATGACTCTTGAAAAGTTTTAGTGAACCGAGCACTGTATTACTGAATTGCCTAAAATCTTTCTGAAATCAAATGAGGCACCAATGAAAAAAATGCTTGTGTTTTATCTGTTTTTGTTTCTTTCAGTTATTTTTTTTGTTTGTTTTTTTAATATATATTTATTGTCCATAATTGTACATTATTTAGTGTACATTAAATATAATAATGTACATTAAATTGTACATTATTTAGTGGGCAAACCATGCTCTTTCAGTTATTTATTTTAAATATTTTACTTATTTATTTGTAAGCAGAGAGATACAAGCACAGAGAGAAAGACACAGAGAGAGAGAGAATATGGGCATGCCAGGGCCTCTAGCCACTGCAAAGGAACTCCAGATGTATGCACCACTTTGTGCATCTGGCTTCCGTGGGTACTAGGGAATTGAACTGAGATCCTTAGGCTCTGGTGGCAACTGCCTTAATTGCTGAGCCATCTCTACAGCCTTTCTTTTATTTTTATATTGACCTCCAAGCTGAGAGAGAGAGAGAGAGAGAGAGAGAGAGAGAGAGAGAGAGCTTAGGAAATGGCTTTAAATTTTATAACACTTCACAAAGAAGAAAAATGACTTTAAATAAGTTAATTTAGAATTTACAGATCTAGAGAGTGTAGGGAATCTGGCAAAATACAACATGATCACAGTGCCCAAAGTCACCCTAGTTTCAGTTCTACACATAGATACCGTGGCTCTATCTGCATTTTTCTCTCCCTATACAGACTGGTTAGAGGGCCTTGAGCCCTGTGAGAAACCATCCTCTTTTAAAGCAAATCCTCCACAAAATTTACCAAAATCTCACATATAGAGATGTCAGCAAGCACCCTTCCATTTCAAAGATCCTGGAGATGTGGAGTTAACTGCAGGCGGTCTCAGTTCTTGTTTCTTTATTAGTGACAGAGACTAGCTCAAAACAGAGCTTGTTTGTGACCTCTTAGGTCTTCAGTGCAACTCGGGCAGCTCCCTCATTAGTGCTCCTACAACGAGATGCAGAATACATTAGCCATCTCTGCCTCCAGAAGTGTGGCCTTCAACTATTAGGAATAAAGATTTTCCAAGTGATAAATCATGTCACCTTTGACCTTTAACCTGTACATCTTGTCACTCTTCACTCCTCATTCAACAATCTGAGAGGTAATGATGTGCTATGGGACAAACGCTCTTCACCATATATAGACCCACGACATGCTATTATGACTTTCACAGGAAAATATAATGTTTGAGAATTCTCTTAAGTGTATGGTTTTGGGAAAGTATTTATGTCAAAGTCAAAAAGGAGATGTTAGGGTAGATAATACATTAGCCCTTCAAATTATTTTTCTCTGAATCTTGTTTTTCAATTACCTTATCCTCTTTTTTTTTTTCCATCACTATTTTTCATCAGTACAGAGTTCCATTTGTCTTGATTGCTTTGAACTGAATTATAAGTCCTGTATGTTGAGAAATGCTAAACAAAAACTGAGACACTTTTCACAAATGTTTGATGGGGAACTCTGTCCTCCAGGCCTAATATGGTAAGACTCTCAGTAGCTGTGATAAACCACAGACGATCTTCATAAGATTGCCCCTGTCTGGACTTGCATCTGCCCATATCCCTATAAGTTATCCTAGTCAGATTCACTGCTTCACCAAGCTAGACTTGGTTGGCATGGGGGTGGGGGTCAGGGGGGCTGTCATCACTGCCCTATCTGGGGTAAATAGACATTTGTTTCTCTCCCTGGGAAATGTTCACACAACAATGCTCCTTTCCTATAAATACATTTCTTTTCTTTTTTTAAGTTTATTTTTCAATTAGCATACAAGGTTGTGAATTAGATCAGGACATTTTCAGACATACTTCGTTTTGGTTGATTCCTGTACCATGACACCTGTCTCTACCCCCTCTGTACCCTTCCACCCAGAATTCCTCTTCCTACTTTCCTGGTTTGTGTCTTCTATTACCCTTCCCAGCCCCATCCTTAAAATGTCTTTATTTTCTTCCTTCCTTTCTCTTTCCTTCTTCCTTCCTTTCTTTCTTCTTCTCTTCCTCCTTCTTTTTCCACACAACCTTAAATTGCTCACCAGGAAAATACCTTTTCAATGTTGAGATACTGTGAGTGCAGATATCCTGATTTATATAAGTAGTCACTATCAGAAAACTCAAGTGCATCAAAACCTGCATAATATTGAGCACATCAACATTTCGTCATAGATGATGGAAAAGGGCAAAAAAATATCAAAATAGAAGGAACTTCAAAGAAGAGGGAGTTCAGGGGAAGGGAAGAGAAGAAGCGGGAAAAAGAAAATGGCAGTGTATTATGGTCAAAATATATTAAGTACATGTATCAAAATTGCAAATAAAATGCTTTGAAAATCGAGTTCATACTGGAACCATCACCATCCCTTCTTTTCTACTTGAAATTATTGGTTTTCCACATAGACATGATGAATATTTTAAGGGAAGATTGAAAAATAAAGTTCTTATTCTATTTACTAGTATGTATTTCAACTTTTGAAAATTTTTGAGACTGTTTCTTTTAAAGGAAAGTGTGAATAACTAAGTTGAATGAGCTTCATCTTTGGACATGCTTGGCAGTCTTGTAACAGGAAATGCAAGATTCTTCACAGTCCAAGCATTCCCTGTTCGCTGCTATAGTTCAGGCATACCTGTGTCTTCTTATGGACTGTCTCATCCTTGTTTTTCTTATTTACTAAAAAGACATGCTTTGCCTGCCTGATTCAGAAACTATCAACACCATCAGGAACCACATCAGATCCAGCAAAAGCTGAGCAGTATGCTTTATACCCCAGCTGAGCCTCGTGTTGATCCTATGCTATAGAAAATTGCAAGGCCAATGAAAAGGGATCTATGTGGTCTGTTTGGAATAATGAGCCAGGTTGTAGATAATCATTTCTGACAGAAACTAATTCCTTCTACTTCGGCATGGAAATGATTGCAGTCACTTCTCTACTTTTTATTTTAATTTTTTTCTCACATTTTTAAATAAGGGTATCTAACCTTATATAACTCTTCTCCCAAAAGAAGACAGTTCATGAATATCATGAAACCAAACTGTTACAAAGTTCTCTCTAGTTAATTATCACTCCTTCATCTCCTAGAGCAACAAACCTCAATTAGTCTTTTAGACAAAACACCCATATGGTGGTTGCCTGTCAGTGCTTGATTAAGGATCAGAAAGGAACTATAAAGCAAAACTTTCCACAAGAGAAATGCTTATGAAATAAAGATTAATGCAGGTTTTCTCAAGCTATTCCTGAAATACAGCTTTCGTAAGGCACATATCTGACGATGAGAGCTTCTCTGTCTGACTGGACAAGGCCTCGTGCTCAGTGATGCCAGGAATATATGAACCAAGACCTTGAGGAGCTCAGTGCAACTAGTTTTTCATGGCCAGGGCCCAGGGCCAAAGGAGACAGGTCAGATACAGAAGAGAGGACCCAGAGCTGGGCTCATGATGAGCCATTGCAGAGTTTCAGATTAATAGCAGTTCCACTTCAGAGTTGTTGGTTTCAGGAAAGAAAAGGAGAACCAGGAACCCAATGAGGATATGTTAGTGATGAAAACAGGAAATCATTTGAAATAAGGGTGTGTGTGTGTGTGTGTGTGTGTGTGTGTGTGTGTGTGTGTGTGTGTACATCACAGCATGTATATAGGGGTTAGTTAGAAAAGTTCTTTGCTGCTGTCAATGCCAGACTAGCCTGCCTACAGCTTTGGGACTCTCTGAATAGGCCCTCTCATTGCTGGAGGTGTGCTGTGTGCACTGCTTGACCTTGCATCTGGCTTTACGTGGGTTCTGGGGAGCCAAACTCGACTGTTCAGGCTGGCACAGAAAGTATTTTTGACCACGGAGCCATCTCCTCAACCCTGAAAAGAAAATGTTTTAAATGGAGCAGATTCACAATGTAGGAAGGTGGCTGAAAAAAAAAAAAAAAACAGGGCTAAAGTTAATTCTGAGCAACATGGAGGGAGAGTTCCAGATGTCATCCTGACTACTGAGAGGGAAGAATGATAATGGAACCCTTGGCATGGGACAAATCCCCAAAAAGAAATAAGCTCAGTTTTATCCAAAATAAAATCTAAGGTTTATTTATGAAGTGATGTGTTCTACGGGTGGTGAAAGTCTAGGGACAAACCTTACCTAGAGATATGGAGGCCACCAGAAGATAGGTAATAGTGAAAGCATAGAGCATCTGAGAGCACAGAAAGACCACTGAAGGTCTAATGCAGGCGAAGGAATTACAAGATGTGAAGCTCAAAAGACATGAGATTTTCTGCACCACACCTGGGATTCAGAGCCTATTTGTATTTCAATGGCTATTTGCTATGCGATATTAGCTAATCTATTAGCTTAGGCTTCAGTTACTTACCTATACTATGCAAATAATTATGCTCACATAATAGCTATCTTAAGATCCAATGTGGTAAGCTATCTTGCCAGCACATTAATTAGTATACAATATGCTCTCAACATTACATATATTACTTGAATCTAAACCCCAAAATCTGGTGAAAAGGGCTTATCATCACCCAATCCCCAAAATTTCTTCCTATATCTTCTTTCTTTACCAAGTCCAAAACCCAAGAGTTATAATTGTCTCTTCCCTTCAATTCCAACCTTCTTCAGACTCTCCACAATGTGGCCTAAGTGAACTTGGCTAAGAGGAAAATCTAATATCATTTACTTGCTAAAACTTTCTTTTTGTAGAAAGTCTAAATTTATGTACATGAATGTTTAGCATAACACAACTCACAAGAGCTAAGATATGGAGTTAACCTAGGGTCAATCAGTAGAGGAATGGATAAATAAAATGTGGTATATATACACAATAGAATAATTTCAGTCATAAAGAAGAAAGTTACATTATTTGCAGGAAAATAGATATAACTAAAAATAATCATCTTCAGCAAATTAAGTAAGTTTAGGAAAGACAACTATCATGTTTTCTCTCATATGTGGTTCCTAAATTTTATACAGATATATAAAAACATACATGTATATACACATGAAAGTAGACATGAAACTGTCTAAAGGAAAAAATTGAGCTAATGGGGAGAGAAGAGGGAAGGGAGGTGTCGTATTTGGTCAAATGCTGCAGAGATGAACCTCCTAACCAGGCATGGCTTATGGGAGGAAAGGATTTATTGAGCCAGGGGAAGTTCCATAATGGTGAAAGAGGCTGGCCTCCTGGTCCAAGCACGCACACACACACACACACACACACACACACACACACACACACACACACACACGCAGAGAGGGAGAATAAAGAGAGAGATTTCCTTCCCTTCAGGCTTCCCATCTTCTTTTCCCCATCTTGCCCCCTACTGAGAGGGCTGCCCGCTTTGGAGGAAGGGCTTACTCTGAAAGAAAGACTTCCTCCTTTAGTTAATCCTTCATGGAAGCAACTTCAGAGATCCACCCAAGTTTACTGTGTATTACTAAACAGGTCAAGTTGACAACAAAACTTAACCATTACAGGAGGGTAGCAGGTATGGGAATTAAATGCTCAAAGTGCACCATGAAATGTCCTCATATGAAAATCTCCTTATAACACCTAGTACCATGTAAATGAATTTAAGCCAATTAAAAAATATTATCATTAATAAAAAGGAAAAAAGAAAATCTAAGTTTATAATATCAAAAGAACTTCTAACCATAAGAGATAGAGTTTTCACTTAATCTTTCAACCTCAGATTTTTTTTTTGAAGATTCTTTTTCATTCACAGAAATCTACTTACTTCCAATTATTCAGCCCACCTCCTTTGACCTGCAAGTTTCCACGTGCCTTTAGGCTCAGCTCTCCTCCCCTGAGATTCCTTCTTGATGCTGGGTTAAGATTTGGACATATGCTCCCACTATTCATTGACATATTCAAAATTCTTCATCTCCGTCATATCTTATATCTGGCTGATTATGTCATAATTTATATTGGACATTATATTACAATGGCTAAACATCTATTTTAAGTCATGCATATCTATGTACTTGGAGGAAAAAACTTAAATATTGTACATGATGTGAATTATATTGCTTCAGTCACTTCTCTGGCTATTTTTAAAGCTAAAGTTTTTACATATGTGACAAACCTTGGACAAGTTCAACCTCTCAGAGATTAAGTTCCTTATCTATAAAATGAGGATAACAATTGCACTTACCACATAGGCTTATTATAAGGATTAAAGTAGTTAATACATGTTCTTCATATTGCACTAACAATTTGGAACTTCTGCTCTGGAGCTTGTAACACTTTGCTATTTTGGTCATTGCTGCTGTAGTATTCTTATTACTCTTGTCCTTCCACATGGGTTTCTTTTGTGTTTGACACCTGTCTTGAACCAGGGTTTAAAATAAATTTCATAAGATTATGAGTTTAGGAATTGAGTACATTTAAAAGACTAATGTCAGCTGGGTGAAAAATCATGAATCAGTTCTCTGATCCTTCCACTGTCCAATAGACAGCCATCCAGAGACCAGACACTCTGCTGTTCACATTAGGGGTAAAGTTCAAGGCAATAGATACTACACTCTTGTTACGCTCTCTTCTTAGAGAAGAGGTTTGACTAGGGGATGCCAAGTGATTTATATTTTGGTATCAACTGTACCAGAGTTGCCTAGCAAGGCCCACTGTCCGGCAATGGAACCAGTGGGAAAATAATTATTCCTGTAGAACAAGAGGAAAATTCCAGGCATAAGCTGAGTGGAATAAGTTCTTCTTTCTTATGAAAGAGCAAGCCCCTGTCTCCTGGCTTGTCTAGGCAAGCAAGAGTGAGATCATGAGAAGAGATCATGTTGTTTGATGACATACTTTTTAATTAATATATCTTAATATATTAATATTAATACATCCCCTTAGAGGGGACTTCAGGTGCAGTTATGCTGTGCTCTGCGTTCATCTGAAAGACCTTTATATTACCACTATTACAAAAGCAATCATTTCCTCTATTCAAGCAAATCCAAAAAAATGAATAGCTTAGGTATGGATCAATAGCATTTATTTATGCTTCAGACTCTGTGCTAAATGAGAATGCCACATCTGGACATAAAACTGCTGCATTGGTGTATGCATAGCCTAAGAGGAAAAGCAAATGAAAAACTACAATATAATGTAATAAATGAAACAGTAGGCATATGCATAACTCAAACATTAAGAAATGATGACTCAGTTAAACTTTGCATCTTACAAACTACACAGTAAGTATATTTTTAGTGTACCCAAAATAGTAAACTCGGGTTCCAAATAAATACTTTGAAGTCCAATCAAGATGTGCCATGACAACATGGTAAGCAGAATTCACACAGTGTTAAGTGACATACAATTGTAGAAGAGAATGTTATATCGTGAAAATTCAAACCTTTTTCTGGGGAATAGCAGAAGAAAAAAATACTATAGAGAGTTAAAAAATTATAGGGAATTAAGTTCCTGTTCTAATTCTGCCATGTTTTAGCTATGAGCATCTAGACAAGTTTCCTAACCTCTCTAGTCTAAAGTTTATGATTTAAGAAGTAGAGCTAAATGTAACCACATCATGAACTAATTTTAAATGATAAATGAAGAAAAATGAGAAGGACCTAGCACTTGGTCAATATTCAATAAACATAGTTATTTTTTCCACATAATCTTGAAGGAGAAAGGAGAAAGCCAGCATTTAGTTAGGGACAGAAGCCCAAAGAAGGGACAAGGAGATGCCATTCTGTCCATATTGGCAGAACAGAAACTTGGGTTTGATCCTGTCTCTCCCAAATGGCTGTCAGTGGCACACCCAGCAGGAACTTCCTGCTTCTTCTTCAGGTGGTCCCCTCTAGGTCAACCCCCTGAGTCCATGAACAGATGACATCTTTCCCCTTCTGGATCAGCCCCTTGAGTATGAACCAGTCAGGTCTCTGCTTACACACCTGAGCCTGATTGGATGTTGGATCCATAAAAAGGAGGTTACCTGCAGCCCCCCATCTCTCTTCCCTGGCTCTCTCATCCTCTGTGACCTCTTTGCCTGAGCGTCCGTGTGAGTTTGCCCCGCCTTCCCAGCCTGACTCCTACCTGGCCTTGAAGGGGAAAATACTTCCCTTGGATTGAGTATGTCCTGTGTCACGTTTGTACTTTGATTATATGTAAGATTTATCTTTGATCTCTGAGTCCTTCACTACTTCTCAATCCTCTCGGTTCTGTTATTTGAAGGGCTTCTATGTCCCATCTTCCTCCCACATGTGTCTGTGGAACGCTCCAGCCTTTTCAGAGATATCAATTTCTCCTAAATAAACCTCACAAATTGTGATTTCTCCCAAAATAAACTTAAAAACTCATAGTTTATCCTTCTGGAGTCCATTTTATCAATTGTTTGTTCAAAATAGGATAAAGACCCAAAATTGGGATATACACGTTTGGGAGACTCACCTCCTGGACCCCCAAATCCTGCCTCAATATGATTTCACATCCAACTCTTTTGTTCTCAGTACTTAGAATTAAGAACTTTGACAAGCTGACTATAACATTCTACCAGGATGGAAATTCAACTTTGTTCCCTAATGCCATTCTATCCAGTTTTTCACAATTACTTCCGTAAGCTATTCACAGCAGTTTTGACAGATTACAAGTATTTTTGCACATATTTGTTGTACTGAACCCCTCCTGCCTTCTCGTGGGCAGCAACTCTTCATACTATCTCTCTAAACTTTACCATCTGGTCTGCAGATTTCAGCTCTTTGAATTCCTAAGGCAAGAACCTAGGGATACCCCAAAATTATTGGTGTGTAGGTGTACATTGGAGCATTGGAAAGAAAACCCAAAATTTTGGTTTCATATTGTAACAGAATGCCTTAAACCTAAGCCTAGCTTGTAGAAAAATTAGTTAGCAAATGTGATCTTTAAAAAATCATATTTAATAATGGAATAAGTAGAAAAAACATTAATATCCTTACAGATTAAATATTCAGGTCACAGAAAAAAACTACTATGATTATGAGAAATTATCTGATACTGAAAAAGTTAAAACTTATTGAAATAGTCCTGAGTGAGGCAGTTTAGGATGATTGGGCCCTGAAAGTAAAGAGCAGGAATGTCCTGGAGCCTGCCCTTGCAAGCTCTACTTTGCTAGAGATCAGAGAATCTCTTGCCTAAAGGAGTTCCCAAAACCTGCTTTCCCATAAACAACCAAAATGCCTCTCTGGGAAGGACTTCCCCTTTTCTAAAATTAAGTTATAAATTTGATCATGGCATTGTGGTTGGTTAAGCTTAGCCCCAAAACTTGGCACCATGGCTGGCCTCTTCCTGAGCCAATCTCTGAATCCACACCAATCAACTCTCTCTCTCTCTCTCTCTCTCTCTCTCTCTCTCTCTCTCTCTCTCTCTCTCTCTCTCTTTCTCTCTCTCTCTCTCCTCACCTGAGCCTGAGTGAGTAGAGCCCACCACAATAAGATTATAAATAGGTGCTTATCAGGTAGAAATGGCTCTTTTTGGCTGTTCATCAATCCTTAACCAGCAGGTCCCTGCTCTAGTAAGCTGCCCCTTGTCTCAGCCTGGGCTGGCTGAGATGGGGGAGGACCCCACCTTCCAAATGGGCTCCCTACCCCCTCTTACCTCCCTTAGGACTGGGGCTTTCTGTATTTCCTCCTCTTTCCATCTCTTAATCTAACACAGTCTCTCTCTAAACCTTACCCTCTGGTCTGTGGACTAATTTTTTAATTAATAAGATAAGAATCGAGAGTACCCTAAATTTGCTGATGTTTTGGTGTAATTGGTGTATTAACAAGGAATCTCCAAATTCCAGTTTCATTGAGGATATATTATTGCTTCCTTTATGTAACTGCATGTTACATAAAGTCAGAATATTTTAGAGACATGCCAAATGTTACCAATTAAAATGAGATATCAGTGTTTGAAAATTTCAAAGAAAAAGTTCAGTATTATTCTAGGCTAAAGACAGACATTAGCACTGGCGTTTTTATATCTTGGTTGTTATAGTAGGTTGAGGAGTGAGGGTAAATGTTGTCTGTCTTTAAATACTAGTTTAATACTCACTTTTACAACTTCTAGAATGCTTAAAAATAAACACTTTTATCTTTTTTTCTGGAGATTATATAAGAATAAAAGTTCACATGAACTGGGAAGAATCCCAGCCCTCAGGAGGCAGAGGTAGGAGGATCGCCATGGATTCAAGGCACCCTAAGACTACATAGTGAATTCCAGGTCAGCCTTAGCTAGAGACTCTACCTCAAAAACCAAAAACAATAACAAGAACAACAAAAAAATTCACATGAATTTTTTTTATCTTTTCTTCAAAAACTAACCTATATGAATTCAGGATTAATTTTTTCTTGTGTAGAGGGATCATGCATTAAACATATGATTTATTGTGTTTTCCTACATGTGAAGAAAAAGACTTACCGGATCTACTTGTTACTTTTAACTTTTGCTTTCTTATATAGAGTCCTTTCTCCAGAGCTGCACAATCTCACAAAGGGAAAAAATTTTAATTTCAGTGAATTAAAACGGGCTCAAATTAAAAATCAAGTTCCTCCATCTTTTTTAACAAACATTGTTTTTTT
>PVHP010041650.1:0-15537 GCA_004024765.1 Zapus hudsonius | reverse complement strand
GTAGCATATCTGCAGGAGAGAGAGAAGAGAGATGAATGAACAGATATATGAAGTGAAATGGAGAGAGATGAAGAGATACATGAGCAATGAGGTAACAGGTATGGGGTATGAGCAATGAGATCTGAGAGAGAGCAATAAAGAGAGAATGCACATTCTTCCACCCATACGTGGTGTATGTGTGTTTGTGTGTGTGCATGTGTTTATCATTGCCCCTGCGGGCGGTGGGCAGGGACAAGTGGTGCCGAAATCCGGGACACACGTTCGTCAACCCACAAGCGGTGTGTGTGTGTGTGTATTTGTGTGATCACTGCCCTCCGAGGGCGACGGGCAGAGATAGGGAAAGTCTCAGTTTTTTGGTAGTCCAATGGTACTGCCCATAATTCAGAAAGCTCTGATGCATATGAAATTAATAAGGCATAATTTAAAACCCTGCCTGGATGAAGTTATGTTAATTCAATACACACTGGTTGCTTTAGTAAGTAATATAAAGCTTTTTTGAAAAGCTCTTTCATTTTTTAGCTGTCAATTTATGTAAAAATGTCTGTTACACTTTGGCCTACTTTTCACTTGTGGGAATAAGCTATAAAGAAATAAGTAAAGGACTAGTGACTCTGAGTTTCTTTTCTTTAGAAGATCTTGCATATTCTATGAACACCATGTGGTCAAAATCCACCAATGAGGGGATAACCCACCCAGTGTGCAACAGTGGGGTGCATTCTCTATAGAAAATCCAAAACAATAAAATAATTAATAGCTGAGCTCTCTGTCTTATGTGCTATATAAAGACATCTGCCCCAAAATGTTTGTGGTTAGTCAAACTACTAAGGTCACCATTGAGTTTCAAAATATCGATTAGCTTCCAATTCATCTGCTGCATGCACATTCTTTCCTAAAATTGCATTCTACATGAACTTGGTTCTGAGAACACAGTAGCACCTGTTCACACAGCATTCTCCTTCATCAGGTTGTTCCACAGAGGCTCCACAGTCCTTTTTAATTACAGACAAAAGTAAGGAGTGGTAACACCATCATTTCACTTGGTAAAGAACACAGGGCTAAAGTCATTTCAAATCTGTCACTGAAGGAGATTTATTGAGATTCTGTTTTTATGACTGAAATGGCGAAAGTGTGAACTTCTAGGTGTGTTGGGGAATTGTGGACCCCTGGCCCCCTGCGGTTAGCCCAAGTCTCACCAGCCAGGAAAAAGGACTCCATCCTGGAGAGGTGAGGCATACAGTCGGACAGATACATGCGACCGGGAGAGAAAAGTCGGGCAAATCTCATCTCACTCCAGCACCCAGAACTCTTTTATAACTCGAGCCTGCCCTGTTCAGCCTATTTCTCTCAAGCAATAAGATTCAAACTTTTTGGCGGGAGCCAATCAGCAGAGTACAACAGAGCAAAGTATGCCTACCTAGGGTGCATTGTTTTACAGCCAATCAGCAGGGTAGTTGGTTACATCACCAATAAAGTGATGTAACAAACTAACAAGCAGGAACAAAGCTTATCAGCTACACAGAACTCAGCAAACAGGAACAAAGCTTATTCTAAAACTTAGCTTAAGGTTGCTCAGTCAGGCTGGGGCCCAACATAGGTGTTACATTTTTGTTTGGAAAGTATAGATTTTCATCCTGTGATAAATCTTGAATAAGATTTTGAATTGTATCCTCAGAATTAAAATGTGTTCCTTTCCATGCATTAGATAAACAACAGCAGCAAATTTGAGATGACAGTCATCCCAACTGACCATGGCATGAGGGTCAGCTGGAGGTATACAGGTGTGGAGTAGACAATGAGGAGCAAACCCAGCAGAGACCTGCAGCACAGGAGCAACAGACCTGCTGCAGGTGCTGGTGAATTGAGGGGGGCAGGGAGAAAGAAGAGAAAGATGCTTTGGGGGAGATTCTCAGTCAAGGGGGTGGAGAAGAGTGACCAAGGCCAGGAGCTGTTTCCAACATAAAAGTGCCTGAGATATAATTTGATAGGAGCAAAGCAATGGATGGAGAAGTCACGATAGAAATGACCCAGAAACACACAATTTGCAAATACCACCCTTGTCACAGACAAATGCTTCTTATAGTATACACACTTTTCTTCACTTGATTTTCCTTTTACCATAGTCTAAATGTATTTCTCACTCATTTTTTTCTGACTTTTCACTCCCACGGCAGACATTCAGGACCCTTCCCATACTCCAAGGGTGCTCCTTCTGATCACATTGTATAAAAACATGACTTCCTAATGATGGGCACCTGAGCTGTGTTTCTAGTGAGCTGCTGCAAGACAGTACACATGTTACAGTGTCTCTGTTCCCAAGACTAAGTCCCTGGAGGGAGAACTTCTTTCCCATGAGGAAAACTGAAGATGGGGTTAAGGGATACAAAATCTCCCACTCACAATGGGTTAGCCATCTTGTGTTCCTATCAACAATGTGAAAGAGTGCCCTGTATCAAACCCAGTGTTTATGTTCCAAAGGAATTGTGTTTGTAGTTTTAATTTCTCTTACAAGGAATGAGGCTTAGCCTGTACCAACCATTTCATTTATTTCTCCATGAACAGACTGAAACACACTTAAGGTATTTTATAGAGTTATTTATGGGTTTTCTGTTCTGTTTCTAGGCATCTTTAACATCTGTGGGATATTAATCCTTCATGTGAGATTAAGTTGTAAATATTTTCTCAGTTTGTCATTTTCTTAATGAATTGTACCATCAAGATATTTTCAATATAATAAAACCCATCACACTTCCCCTATTGTTTGTAGATTTTTGAGTCATGGAGCGTAAAATAGATTTTCCATGTTTTCCATAGTGCTGATGCTGATAAGTCCACGTTTGTCATGTGAACCTGGCCCATTTAGATTTCAGCTAAGCATATCATGTGAGAAATGAATCCAGGTTTACCCTTTTATTTAAAATTGTTCCCTGCTGTCCTTGGAGAAGGGCCAGGATTATGTTGTCCCCACAGCTCACTGACTCATTGTGGTACCAGCACCTCACAGGACTGGGGGAGGTGCAGACCCTCAGGCCCTCCTGACCACTGGGTGGAATCTGCCTAAGTAGAAGTTCCTACAGTTGTAGAAGGCTGGAATTCTCTGTGTGATCTTGATTCTTAAAGAATAGATGAATCTAAAATCCATATTGCCTTCCATTGGCCTTGACATTCTGAGACAATATTCTATATACAGATGACCCTCAGGACCCTTCCTGTGCTCCAAGAATGTGAACATCACTAATGGTTACATGGGAGCCACTGGCTTCAAGGTCAGGAAGGTTCGCAGCGTGATGTAGCCTCTGTGCACTCATTTTGTGCTTCTTTGAAACTGATGTATTTGTTTCCTAGGACTGGAATAGACCTCCCCACTCAGCATCACGTCAATTCACCCTGACTATACTGCACAGACTATTTCAAAGGAAGGCTGCAGGCTTGGGAGTTTCTAGTCTTCTTTTTCTCTATTTTTCATTCTATTGTTCTCTTACCTCTTGTATTTCAGTATCAGAAGTGATCAGAGGGCACTTTTCAAACTGTTTGGAAATGTCCTTGTCTCCATTTGATGAGCGTCTTCATTGAAAAGTTCTACCTCTGTCTGTGATGGTAAATCTATACTGTCAATGTGGATGGATTTGGAATATTCTAGGAGATACACCTCTAGATGTGTCTGTTTCCAGAGACAATTAAGAGAGGAGAGAAGACCCACCCTGAACGTAGGCAACACCATCCCATGGGCTGGAGTCTCAGGATGAACACAAAAGGGAGAAAGGAGAAAGGTAGGTGAGAACTGGTGTTCCTCTCTCTCTCTCTCTCTCTCTCTCTCTCTCTCTCTCTCTGCTTCCTGATCTGACAAGATTCAAGCCAGTTTCTGCTGCCACAGCTACAAGCCCCTCCTGCTCCATTGCATTCCCTGCCATCATAGATATATTTTTTTTTGGTTTTAAAATTGTTGGGGGAGGGGACTGGAAAGATGACTCATCAGCTAAAGGCACCTGTTTAAAAAGCTTGCCAGTTCAAGTTCAATTCCCAAGCCACTCACATAAGTGGAACACAGAAAGTGATGCATCTGGCATTGTCTGCAGCTGCAAGAGGCCCTGGAATGACACACACACACAAACACACAAGCATATACACACATATTTGTGTAAATACATAAATTTTTAAGTGAAAAATAAAATTGTTTTGTACTCTAGTTAGTACCTCTATCCTCTGAATGAGTTAGAAACAAATCCTTCAAAAAATGGAAGAGGAGGGGCTGGAGAGATCGCTCAGTGGTTAAGGCACTTACCTCCAGTGCCTAAGGCCCCAGGTTCAATTCCCTAGTACCCACATAAGCCAGACCCACAAGGTGATGGCCCTGGTGTGCTCTCTCTCTCTCTTTCTCTCTCTCTCTGCTTAAAAATGAATACATAAAATATTTTTTTTTAAAAATTGGAAGAGGAGCTACAGTCTTCCAACCATATATAGATTGCCAAACCACGGGAAGTCTAGGACCCAGCTGGAGGCACATGTCCCCTCTACCATAGACACAGTGTCACTTTAATTTCCCCAACCACCTTTTGTGTCCCTAAAGTGATAGGGGTCATCAACTCCCCTGTACTAGTGTTGCTAACCCATGGAGGGCTGGTCACAGGAGCCCCTGGTCCTGCCTATCAAGAAAACAGGAGGGGGCTACAGTGATCCAGCGCCTGCAGAACTCATCTTCCTCGGTGTCCATTCTCCCATTTAATGGAAATTCCCATTAAAGGCAGAAAGCTTATTTTTTTCTGTGTAGTAAGCATTATCTTTTTAAGTCTTTTTTTAATCACAACCTAAGCAATGGGGCTGTGAGCAAGTGCCTTACTTGACCTTCCCCTACCATAACTGCCTCCTGTCTTCTCCGGGTACTAGGCTCACATCTGACCTTGGCCTATGATTAGTTATGCTTATCCTTTCTCCCCTGTCAGACTGCAAGAGCTTTGAGCTCATGGTGTGTGAGAGGCTTTCAGTTCCCCTCAGTGTAGGAAGGGTCTCCAGACATGAGAACTTTAAGATCCATCTTTTCAAGAGTGATATATGGAAGGAAATCTTTATATTTAAAGCATATGATTGGGGCAGGAAAAACACATATATCTCTCCTATAATTTTGATATGTTGGCTTTCTTCCCTTCTCAACTAAAATGAAAATACCCATTAGGGAAAAAAGCCATGATTGTTTCTGTGGAATTCATGAGTCCTATAGATCATCCAGCAAGCTATAAGGTAAGCCCACAAGATGTACTACACAAAACCATGTCAACTATAAAACACAATGTTCCCTTCTCACTGGCATGATTTGTCCTTGTAGCAGTTGTACCTCAAATCATAAAATATAAAAATGGGGGAAAATGAGGCTGCACTGTGCCCTAAGAATGCATGATCACAATTGCACAGCTTCCTGTTTATAGCTCTTACTTCTATCGTGTCCATTTGCTGCTCAGGCTGACGCCAGGACCTTTCCATAAAACAGACGCTTGCCATCTGCTGCTAGTCCTTCCATCCAAGTCCTTCCATCACAAGATTTGAAATGTTTATTATGCTATCCTGCCCTTTGCTTCAAAGTTGAGCTCTTCTAGGTGGCCCAGCCAGCCATGTCCAGGTTTGTGTGGTGCACAAGTGCCCCTGTCTCCTTTCTGCCTATCACTGGATGCCCTTGGCCTTGCTAGACTGTGGCCAAACCAGGCAGAATTCGCTGGAACAGCAGTCATGAGATCACCTGTATGTCTGCCCATGCCAGAGCTGTGTCCTGCCCAAGAATACCTGGCTCAGTTTCTCCTCATCTCAGGGCTTTCTGCCCTCCACATTGAACAGAACAAAAATGCAGATATAATCTTATGTAAAAGTCAGGGTTGGAGTGGAGGGAGCATAGTGATTACTCTCTGTTCACTAAAAATACAATGATTCACATAGGAAACAGGAAGCAGCTCTGATGGTTTTGAGCTAAGCATGGTAATACCTGTGTGAAATGTCATATTTCTGCTGGAGGTGGTGTGAGCGAAACTGTACAGCACTCTGCTGCACTACTCCTTGCCAACACAGCCTCCACTCAGGGTCCAAAGACACAGAAATCTGGTGGGAGGTGTATTTGAACCTGAAGGCCCAGGCCAGGAGTGCTGAGGGGACCACCCAGGCTATTCTTAGCAGGAAGGTTTCTCAGACTGGAAGGCAGAAGCACAAGAAGCTGAAAAAACCTGAACAAAAATTGGATCCAGGGAATGCAATAGGAGTCCAGGGCACAGTAGGCAGCCCCACGGTGGACTGTAAGGCATAGTACGACTTGTAGCCACGTTCCTGGTCATAGTCTGAGTCACAGTCTTGTTCCTGGTTAACGAGTTCATCAAGGCAGTGGCAGAGGAGTAGGTGGGTGGGTGTGTTTCAGTGTGGGGCTGGAGAATGAGCTCTGATGTGCGGCCACTCGACCAGCGAGGAAGACCGACCACCACTCCAGGATCCTTCTCAAATCACACTTTAATGGAGAGCCTTTTGATTGAAGGGAGGGCAGGAAGTGAGGGGCCCCAAGCACTAGGAGTCAGTTGCTTAAATAGGGAGCAGGGACACGGGTCGCCCCATGATTGGCTGACGCCAGCTCGCCATCACCAGGCGCCACAGGATTGACTAGGGACCAATACATAATCCGCGCATGCGCAAAGCCAGAGGCCCGTCTCTTACCAAAGCATTGCTTAATATTGAGTTGTTTACCACTTAGCTGCAAGGAAGTGGGCCGCCACCTAATGGCGATTGTCCCGGCTCCCTGCACTGATGCCTGGTCAGCAGTGCTGGAATTGGGAGGCAGACAGACCATGTGCATCCTGGACTGAGTTCCATCAGCTAGGCGGTTCTGCAGAGCCTCTGCCCCCAAGAACTCCTTACTCCAACATTGAGGCAAACAAGAGTGAGGTTTAAGACAGTTGCCCAGCTACCTGGAAATGGAGGTCAATGGAATAGAACTCATTAACATCCTCAGTAAGATCATGGCCTGACATCCTTATCTGACAACTAATGGTTTTGGCATTGACACATGCCCCAGTGTGGGCTTGGTGATGGAGAGTAAGTAGCACCACAGGCAAACTGGGCTTCTAAGATCTCAAGAACCATGGAACAACATTAAAACAAGGCAGGCTATATGCAAATGGATAGATATTGACAGATTGGGACCATCTACAGTGGTGAACTCTCAGGGGCTTTTGAGGCAGCAGGGTTCCACCTGAATTAGCACCTTTAGAACATGACCATTCTGGCACTACTCAGATGAGGGCAAGAACATGGATTTCACCAACTTCATCGTCTGCTTGGTCGGGCTGGATGTCGTGTCCCATACCTCACAATCTCTTGAGAAAAGAAGCACTGGACAAAGCCAAGTGACCAGTCAGTAGTGGCTGCAGCTGAACATGGGAGTCTCAGACCTGATCCTTCACTGCCACACCTGGACCTTGATCTGGTCTGCGGTGCATCTTGCCTACCACAGGCCTTTTCTTCTCTCAGCCCTTAGCTTCCCAGTCAGCAGCCAGAGCCCAACAATGTTGTTGTTGTCCCTGTCTAACACATGCTAGCTTGCTCTGCCCAAAGGCTGAACACCCACAATACCCTCTCCATAACCACCCTCCTGTATCTTTGCCAAGCTCACTCCTCATGTTGCTTCCATGTCCCAGGGACCTTCTCAGTTCTGGGAGAATCACTCCAGCCTTGGTACATCCTAACACTTGCTCATTCAATTATCACTCAGGCAGCCAAATGAACTCCAGGCCATTGCAGCTACACACACACACATGCACACACATGCACACACACACACACACACACACACACACACACACACACACACGTGCATGTGACCCAGCAGGGCTGTAGGCAACAGGCTGAGATGAGCCTGATAAACAGTTTCTGAGATGGGAGCACAGAACCACCAAGCAGAGGTAAAGTAACTCCAGATGAGACCTGGAGCTCCAAGTGGTCTGTCACAGTTTCCTAAACAAAGAAGACAGGAGACATTATGGGAAAAGTGAAATACATGGACTTTGTTGTTAGACTTTAGCCAACACCATCTTCACAGTGGGTGCCAACCCACTCTTGAAATCTGTCTTTTTGTCTATAAGTTCCTCCAGGATGATCTTGGGTACACCACACTCTGAGAGGACAGGCTTTTCCCACAGAACACCCTCAGCAGCACATGACCTCTCAGGGAAGGATCCACAACCTCCACTTTCACACGGTTCCTGTAGCAAGTCTAGGTTATGGATCCTCTCCCTCAGAGGTCTTTTTCATGGCAGGGCTGGGAGTGGGTGTGATGGTTAGGTTTTGTTGTCAACTTGGATCTTTTTAATTATCTTGGGTGGGTCTCTGAGGATGTTTACAGAAAGGCAGCCTCTCAGCAAGGGGCAGGATGTAAAGAAGCTCAAAGAAGCTAGAAGTAAACATCCTTTCCTGTGTGGGCCATGCAGGAAGGAAATTCCAGAGACTCAGGAAGCCAGTAAGTCTGGGATAGGGTTGCAAGACACCACCCTAAGCCTATATAAAGGAGAAGAATTTCTCTCCTTGCCCCCTGCCTGTTTCCTGTTCTCTGTGTGGTGTAGTTGATGGGTTTTTCTCTCTGCTGGGACCTGTGAAGGAGGGCCAGCCTCTTTCGCTGTTATGGAGCAGCGATAGTTTCAATAAATACTTTCCTCCCCCAAATTGTGCCTGGTTTGAAGATTCATCCCAGTCGGGCGTGTGGCTGACTATGACAGTGGGCTTCTCTCCACTCAGACTGCATTGGCACTGGTGGTCATAAATGGGGGGAGGCATGTCGCATTGGTGAGGGCTTCTCAACAGCAAGAGAAATAAGAATATCTCCTTGAGTTCAACACTGCTCAGAACATCAGTGGACCCAGCCCCATCAACTGCAACCCCTGCCCACTTCCATGGGAATTTGCCAAGCAGTCACTTGTACTTTCTTTCAGCCACATGGACATACTGTGCTGGAGCTGCCACACTGTCTTCAATTGTCGCCTTCTTTCATATGTTCTCGTGTCCTCTTCTATGTCTTCTCACGTCAAGGAGCCCCTCATGGCCAAGATCCAGAGGTGCCTGTCCTTACCACATGACCTAGAGGTGAGAAGGAATTCAGTATGTGATAGATGCCTAGACTGGTTAGCAAGTTCACAACTGAAATCAGCAATTATCTAGGACTATTTTATCTTAGAAACTTAAAATTACCTGATTAATGTAATCACACAAGGTACAAAATCAACCAGAGAGCCAAGATGTAAACACCAATGCAATATTGGCACACAGGCTATGCTAGTAACCAACTGCTCTCTGACTAGATATAATGCCCACTCAGTGGGAGGGAATTCAAGTGTGGTACTGAGAACCAAGCCAGAAGATTATAGTTTGGAAGGTCATAACCCTTAGAAGGAAGCTTCCACGGTTCTTTGGCTAAAAGAAGAGGTTATGCTGGTTAAAACTGCCCAGATGTCCATGTTTATCCCTGTTGATCAATGCTGTTTTCCCTCTTGGTTAGAGAATCTGCATTTTACAGGTGACAATGAATACCAGGGAGACCCATCAGTATGACAAGGAAAGAAAGCCGACTGCCTATCCTGAGATGAGCCATCTCTGTCACATCTGCCAGGGCCCAGGAAATATTACACAGGAAGTGACAGATTAAAAATGATTGCTGCTCTCACTGCTAACCTGACACCCTCCTTCAAGGAGATGGCAGTAGACACTGAGGAGACTCAAAACTCATCAAAGCAGAAAATCAGAGGCTGCTGAGAGCTCAAAATTAAAGAAGACTTATACCCTCCAAGGCTCAGGGAACATTGTGGAAGAGGGAATAGGAAGAATGTAAGAGCCACAGGGTAGGAAGGTATACTTTGATGCATTCCCCCATTCAGAGACTGATTGGTTCGTGATAACTGATAACTCTACTTAGGAAGGCCCTCAGTGATAGCATAAAAGTATAATCCTATGAGAATATGACATCATATCTGTATAGGTACAAATCTAAATCAGATATCCAAGGGCATAATTGCATTTTATTATTTGACTTATTTATTAACATGAGGAACCATGTTACTCATGACAAGCAGGTTCAGTAAAACCATCTTGGGTCTACGCACTCACTGTGAGCTCCACTCCTGAATCCAGAAATCAAAGTGACTGGAGTTACCCCTAGCTTCAAGACACCTCAGGCTCTGAAGGGTAGCATACCCACCAGAAGGTTAGGACATATGGTCATCCCTGGTGACATACAGACAGATCAAAATGGCAACTTGCTAAGGTGCCATGGAGACTTCACTGTGAGGGGAATGCACACTGGTTTATGGAAACAAAGAGGCCAATGAAGACAACAATCTCATCTCTTTCATTGCTCCCTGTCCCATCCCAAAGCTGTGAGAGTTGCAGCATTCACTCATCCACCCTTAGATCAGTAAGTCCTGGACATTCTAGACTGGGTGATCTTCAGATGAGCCTGCGCATCCTACAGCATGAAAACATTTGGAAGATCTGAGTTCTCCATAATATTTAAGTAAAACTGACCAGCACCGAGACCATAGTATTTTGTGTTGGGTAAGAATAGATTATTTATTCTTTCAACCATGCATGGAAACAGATTTTTACCAATCAGGTTTTAATGGTAAAGGAACTACCTCCTCAGATACCAAGACCATGGAAATGGTAGTTTGAATTTGAGCCCTGGTCTCTCTGATTTTAACAACTATGTGTCCAATTACCCAATGGCGGGTTCATGCATTTGCTATGACAATGACAGGCACTGCTATGGAAGTACATGCGTCTGTCATGATTAGTCACCCATCCTGACAGGCCTGGGTGTTAGTTACTCAGAAGCCTGTGTTTAGTCCTATGACCTCTTGCTTATTCAGAGTTTGTCTTTCACTTTCATCCTATAAATGAGCTACCAGCAATAGTGAAAAAGAAATACCTAAGGCTATGAGGGACATAAATTTACATTCAAACTACCATATATGCTGAAATTTTTAAAAGATATTTATCAGCCATTTGTATTTTTTTCTTTTATGAATTCTCTGTTCAATTCCATGACCTGTTTTCTTATTATTTTTTATTGCTTTATTTTTTAGGACTTTATACATTTTAGATATTAATCTTCTTTCCCATATATACCTGGCAAAGATTTTCTCTCATTCTGTAATTCCGTTCACCATTTACCTAATTAATGTTAGTAACTTAGGAAAATATGGTAGCTTTTTAGTTTGGGTCCTGTATGTTGATTGCTTGCCTTATTTCTTAGGCTTCCAGGGTTTTATTCAGAAAGTTCTTTCCAACACCTACTTCTTGGCATGTTCTTCCTACTTTTTCCTCTAGTCACTAAAAGGTTTCAAGTCAACATTGAGGTCCTTGATCTATTTGGAGTTGATTTTTATGCATGGTGAAAAATAAGCATTTGCATTCATTCTTCTCTGCATAGATATCCAATTTACCCAGTATTTGTTGAAAATTTTGAAATATTTGTTGAAAAGGCTGTCTTTTCTATAATGTGTTTTTGGCCTCTTTGTGAAAAATCAGTTGGCTATATCTGTATGCACTTATACCTGAGTCTTCTATTCCATTAGGTTATGTGTCCGTTTTGTGCCAATACCATTATGATTTTATTACTGTGGCTGTGTCATATAACTTGAAATCATGTATGGAGATACCTCCAACAATATTTTTGCTGAGGATAGGTTTGGGTATCTGGAGTCTTTTGTGTTAAGATTATTTTTCTATTTCTGTCAATAATGGTGCTAGACTTTTTATTGAAATTGCATTGAATCTGTACATTGCTGTACAGAGATGTAGAAGATGTATAAAATTGCTGTACAAGATGGCTACTTCCATAATATTAGTTCTTCAATCCACAAGGCTGGGAAATCTTTCTGTTTTCAAATTTCTTCCCCAATTTCTTTTTTTAGTGTTTCGAAGCTTGCATTGTAAAGATAGTTAACTTTCTCAGCTAGGGGTTATTGTGAGATATTTAATTGTGTGTGGTTACTATGAGGGGGACTGTCCCTGATTTCTTTCTCAGTATATTTGTTTTTTGAATATAAAAAAACAACAGACTTTTGTTATTTTTGTATCCTTTCACTGTTGAAATTGTTTATCAGCTCTAGGAGTTTTCTTATAGAGTATTTAGGGTCTTATATGTAGAATCATATCATCTGCAAATAAGGATAATTTTGGCTACTTTTATTTTTTTTTCCAATTGTATCCCATTTATTTATTTATTTATTTATTTATTTATTTATTTATTTATTTGTTTATTTATTTATTTATTTTGTCTTTTACTCTAGCTAAGATTTCAAGTACTATGTTAAATAGTAGTGAGGAAAGTAGACACCCTTGTCTCATTCTAGATTTTAGTGGAATGCTTTGAGGTTTTCCCCATTTAGTATGATGTTAGCTATGTTTGTTATACATAGCCTTTATTATGTGGAGATACTTTTCCTCCATTCCTAGTTTCTCCATGTTTTTTCATGAAGGGAAGTTGGATCTTTTCAAAGGCCTTTTTTTGTATCTATTGTGATGAACATGTAATTTCTGTCCATGAGTCTATTTATGTGATGTATTACATTATGTTGAACAACCCCTGCATCTCTAGAATGAAGCCTAGTTGATCAAGGTGGGTGATCTTTTTGATATGCTATTGAATTCCATTTGCAAGTTTTTTATTGAGAATTTTTCCATCTATGTTCATCAGGGATATTGGTCTATTGTGGTAGTTTGAATAATGTCCCCCAATAGATTCAAAAGTTTATTATAATTGTAAATTTTCTCCAGCCAGTTCTGGCTGGAGGAGGTGTGTCACCTTGGCCAGATCCTACGGTTCAGCCCTAAGATGTTTCTAGGGTGAGTATGGAATTCTAGCTATACATATGCAAAAAGCAGTCTGAGCTCAAGTCTGGAGTTCCTCTTGTTTGCTAGTTTGGAGTGTGCTTGCTCGCTTGCTTCTGGAGGTGCTGTCTCTGTCTCTGCTTCAAACTGTGAAAGGGAGCTAGCCTTTTCCTTAACTTCCCCTGGATCTGATAGTTTCAATAAATACCTTCCTCCCCAAAATTGTGCCTGGTTTGGAGATTCATCCCAGTGACATGTGACTGACTACGACATCTATAGTTTTCTGTTTTGTTGTGTCCCTAGTTGGTTTTGCTTAGTTCAATGCTAGCTTCATAGAGGAATTGGAAACCATTCCTCTTTTTCTATTGTGTGTAATAATTTAGGATGAATTGACTTTAGTTCTTTTATAAATGTTAGAAAGAAGTCTGTGATGAACCTATCTAGACTTGGAAATTTTTTAGTTGATAGGTGTTTAATAACTGCTTCAATTTTGTTGCTTGTGATGGATGTGTTAAAATATTTATCTCACCTTGGTTTGACTTTGGTAGGCCATATATGTTGAGAAATTTATTCATTTTATTTAGATTTTTAAAAATATATATATTTGTTGTCCATAATGAGTTACATTATTTAGAGGGCAAACAATGAGTTGTTATCCCCAACTCCCCAATACCCCCCTCCCCATCCCCAATCAGCTGGATATCCTCCTCCTCCGTGGGTCGTCTGGATCAGTCCTTGTGGCAGGGGACCATGGATAGCCTAGTACTCAGCCCGGTTCTCCTGGCCAAAGTGTGTTGTTACTGAGGGGTGCCATGCCTCTGGATAGTCTCCCCCACCATGGCTCTCACAATCTTTCTGCCCCCTCTTCTGCTGAGTTCCCCGAGTCCTGGTGGGTGAGTATTAAGGCTGCTTTAATGTTTTGAGCTTAGGGGGCTTTGTGTCGAAAATTGTTGGTTTCTGTCACCCTGGCTTATCCTGTGTTGATTGGATGGCTGTGGCTGTGGGTCCCTTGTTCATCCCATCATTCTCTGCAGGGCTCCATATGGATCCTCCACGGTATGATTGTGGTGGCTCATCTCTTGCCAGGATCTCAGCTATCTGCCTATGGTCAGATGGTAGAGTTAGATGGACCACAACTCTCTTGCTGCATCCTGAAAAATACAAACACAGTCTCCATCGGAGAGTGAGATCAGTATAGGTTAACAAATATACACAATTCTGGATTATCTAGATTCTATTTTTAGCAGCCTTCCTGTCAATTGGTCCCACAGTGCATCTTTTCTTGTGAGCCCAAGAGTACGGGATCCGGTGCATATCACACTGATTCCCCAGTTCCAGTCATGGGCTTCCCCTCACTAAGTGGAATATTTGGCCGAATTTAAAAGCTGTTGATTATCTCCCCCAGGCCCAGGCTCCTCCATTGCACTAGTGATCCTTTCTTGGTTCACTGTTCTCTCCCTGTATGAGGTATGGTCAGCCTACTCATGGCTGCAGTCTGTGGTCTCTGTTTACTCCAGTGTCGTTGATCAGCTTCCCCTGGCAGGTTGTGCAGTGCCTTCCAGCACTGCACTAACTACCATCTGGGGGCTGGATACCATTCCAGACCTTGAAGGGTCTCTCGATGCTTATCGATGGCATTCTGTGGTTTCTTCAGCAACAGAGTTTGGCCTCAGGCCTGGGGAGGTCATTTAAGAGCTTGATAGAATTCTATCTTGTTTTTGGAACCTCATGGGTCACTTTGGTCAACAGCTCAGTGAGGGAAGGAACCAGTGACTGGGACCAGGGGTTGTCAGACTGATCAATTATTCACAGGCTTAGACTCTCTCCTGTACTACTCACAGCCCCTCTTGCCAGTCAACGCCCACTACTTGTTCAATATGTTACAGTATGCTTGTGAGGATTTTATGTTTTTGAACTTAATTTGGTTTAGCCTCATGCTTAAGCCGTTCCCCTCCCCCCATCCCTTACCACTCATTCATAACCTCTCACTTCTACTAGTCTACATAGAGTTTATGGTTAGACTTTACAGTATGGTGGAATACAGATTTTCAAAGTATATCCTTATGATTCTCTCAATTCAGTTTCTGACTCTTGTAATGCCTCCTTTTTTATCTCTAATCTTATGGGTTAGGGTCCTCTCTTTTTCTTTTAGTTAATGTTTTTTCAAAGAATCAAATCACAAATCTTTGTTACATCAATTCTTTTTTATTCATCAATTATTTAAATTGTTTCATTGTTGTTGTTTTCATTCCATTGATTTTTGTACTGATCTTGATTATTTCTTTTTATCTGGTACTTTGGGGGTTAGTTTGTTCATGTTTTACCTACCCTAGGATTAAAAAAAATATTTTCGCATGTGTGTATGTGGTGTGTGTGTGTGTGTGTGTGTGTGTGTGTGTGTGTGTGTGTGTGTGTATGTGGTTGGGGGAGGGGCATGCCAGAGCCTCTGCCTTAAGGTGAATCATTAAGCTATTTGAGATCTATCTGTTTTTGTTAGGTAGCATTTAGAGCTATAAACTTCCCTCTTGAGGACTGCCTTTACTGTGTCCCATAGGTTTTGATATGTTTTCTTATTTTCATTCAGTTGTAGAAACTTTTTATTTCCTTCTCAATGTTTTAGATGGACCATTCATTATTCATAATGTGTTATTCAGTCTTCGAGAGTTTGCGTATTTTCTTGTTGCTGACTTCTAGCAT
>PVHP010041649.1:0-15330 GCA_004024765.1 Zapus hudsonius | reverse complement strand
TAGTTTACTGTAGTTTACTGAACGTATATTTTGTTTAACCATTCATCAGTTGAGGGACATTTGGGTTGTTTCCACCTTTGACTGTTGTTAATAACATAACATGGATATACAAGTATCTGTTTATGTATGGTTTTCTGTTCTTTGGAGTATATACTCAGGATTGGAATTACCAGATTATAGGTTTTTTGTTTGTTTGTTTTGTTTTTTGAGGTAGGGTCTCACTCTAGCCTAGGCTGACCTGGAATTCATTATGTAGTCTCAGGGTTGCCTCGAACTCACATAGATCCTCCTACTGCCTCCCAAGTGCTGGGATTAAAGGCATGCTATAGTAACTGGACAGTTTTACATAGCAACTAACATAAGGGAGGTCTTATTATTTTGTCTACCTCAGGGACAGACGTCTGACAATCTTTTGACAGTTTCCAACACCTGAATTTAATCACAGACTTAATGCTTCTATTAATTGGGTAATGAAGTGTTATAGTCAAGAAGGACAAACTTGTTAATTGAGTTTACAAGAAAGCATATGTGTAAAGAATGGATAAGTATTGCATAGGTAACTAATGAATCAGAATAGCTAGCCTTAGCTGGGTGTGGTGGCGCACGCCTTTAATCCCAGCACACAGGGAGGCAGAGGTAGGAGGATCACCATGAGTTCAAGGCCACCCTGAGACTACATAGTAAATTCCAGGTCAGCCTAGGCTAAAACCAAAAAAAAAAAAATAGCTAGCCTTCCTCGAGGCTGGGAATGTAACTCATGTTGGCAGAGTGCTTGCCTTGAGTGCAAGGAGCCCTGGGTTTGATCCCCAGCACCACATAAAACCAAATGTTGGGCCAGGAAGACCAGGCTGAGTACTAGGATATCCAGGATCCCTTGCCACAAGGACTAAAACAGACAGCCCACGGAGGAGGATATACAACTGATCAGGGAGGGGGAAGGGGGGAATTGGGGAATTTGGGATAACAGCTCATGGTTTGCCCACTAAATAATGTAACTCATTATGGACAATAAATTTATATTAAAAAAAACAAAACAAAACAAAACAAATGTCCTGGTGCATGCCTGGAATTCCAGCACTGGGGAGGTAGGTGGAGGCAGGAGGATCAGAAGCTAAAGGGTCAAGTCTGCAGTAGAGCCAACTCAGACAGCAGGAAATGGAAAGAAAGGGTTCCTTTCCTAAATGTTACTGCTCTCTTCCAAAACTACTGAGGAGGTGTCACCTGTCCATGCAGAAACTTTAAAGAAGGGTTTCAAAATGAACCTCACAACACCCTCTTCACATTACAGTGCCCATTTTCAGAGTGCAGGTGTTGTATAGATAGGGGAGTGTTTTGAGACAGTCTCCTGCAGCCAGATTGCCCTCAAACTTTAAGATTTGGAAATCTGGGTGATTACCACAAGGATATGAGGCCTGGCAACTGAACACCAGTTAGAAGGAAGTGGACCTTCTTTCCTTGTGGGGTCCTTGTCATGGTTGCTGTTTGTTGATTTGTTGAGAATTGAATTCAAAGCTTGGACATGCTAAAAACACATATTCTTATCACTGCACTCCACTCCTAGGCCTAAATCTGGCTTTTGAAAGTCTGAGAATTTTCTAGCCTTTTTATTGTCACTAGAAATTTTAATTTTCAAAACTTTTTTAAATTTTGTTTTGTTTTTTGAGGTAGGGTCTCACTCTAGCCCAGGCTGACCTGGAATTCACTATGTAGTCTCAGGGTGGCCTTGAACTCATGGTGATCCTCCTACCTCTGCCTCCTGAGTGCTGGGATTAAAGGAGTGCGCCACCACGCCGGCAAAACTTTTTTTAAACTTTTCCTTCTGGTTTCCTTTTCTCATCATGATGAAGAATTGAGTGGACATTTGATGTTTTTCTGCATTGTTTCAGATTTTGAGATCCAGAGTGAAACTGAGGAAAACTCAAATCAAGATATATTTGAAGATGTGGAGTCACATGAGATGTTCTTGAAAATCCCTGGAAGGGAAGATGGTCAGCAATCCGACAGGGAGAGTGACTTTGAGAGAGACTGTGGCTCTGGGGAGCTGGGGAGAAATGCCCCAGGTGAGGACCACAAGGTTTCATCCCAGGGCAAAGAAGTGGGCCAGCTCATAGGCCTTCAGGGCACCTACCTGGGCGAGAAGCCCTACCAGTGCCCGCAGTGTGGGAAAACCTTCAGCCGGAAATCCCACCTCGTCACCCACGAGCGGACCCACACGGGAGAGAAATACTATAAGTGTGATGAATGTGGAAAGAGCTTTAGCGACTGTTCAAACTTCAGCCGACACCAAACCACGCACACTGGAGAGAAGCCTTATAAATGTAGGGATTGCGGGAAGAGCTTTAGCCGGAGCGGAAACCTCATCACGCACCAGAGGATCCACACGGGAGAGAAGCCCTTCCGCTGCGCGGAGTGCGGCAAGAGCTTCAGCAGGAGCCCCAACCTCATCGCGCACCAGCGCACCCACACGGGTGAGAAGCCCTACTCGTGCCCCGAGTGCGGGAAGAGCTTTGGCAACCGGTCCAGCCTCAACACGCACCAGGGGATTCACACCGGAGAGCGGCCCTACGAGTGCCGAGAGTGCGGCGAGAGCTTCGGCTACAACTCCAACCTGATCCGGCACCAGCGCATCCACACCGGGGAGAAGCCCTACCGGTGCCCCGACTGCGGGCAGCGCTTCATCCAGAGCTCGGCCCTGATCACGCACCGGAGGACGCACACGGGAGAAAAGCCCTACCAGTGCGGCGAGTGCGGCAAAAGCTTCAGCCGCAGCTCCAACCTGGCCACGCACCGGCGCACCCACCTGGCGGAGAAGCCCTTCAAGTGCGGGCTGTGCGGGAAGAGCTTCAGCCAGAGCTCCAGCCTGATCGCGCACCAGGGCGCGCACACCGGCGAGAAGCCGTACGAGTGCCGCGTGTGCGGCGAGGGCTTCAGCTGGAGCTCCAACCTCACCAAGCACCAGAGGACGCACACCGGGGAGAAGCCGCACGGCTGCGCCGACTGCGGGAAGGGCTTCGGGCAGCGCTCGCAGCTCGTGGCGCACCGGCGCACGCACACCGGGGAGAAGCCGCACGCGTGCCTCCTGTGCGGCAAGAGCTTCAGCAGGGGCTCCATCCTGCTCATGCACCAAAGAGCCCACCTGGGGGACAAGCCCTACCGCTGCCCCGAGTGCGGGAAAGGCTTCAGCTGGAACTCCGTCCTCATCATCCACCAGCGCATCCACACGGGAGAGAAGCCCTACAAGTGCCCGCAGTGTGGGAAGGGCTTCAGCAACAGTTCCAACTTTATTACACATCAGAGGACCCACGCGAAGGAGAAGCGCTCCTGAGGTGGGAGGAGAGGGAAGTGCCACTGTGCCCCCCCCCACAATGCTATCCCTTTAAAAGAGACTTTTTCCTAAACAGTCTTTGGGGTTTTCATTTTTTTATATGTCAGAATCACTGCTCGTCCTCATTTCTAGAACACTGTCATCTTGGTTGAAGTCCTGGGCAGTTAAAAGACAAGAGTATATGGCTTTTGAGTGTGTCTTTTCCCAGCTCACTAGCCCAGTCCCATTTTCATTTTGGGGAATGTCTTTCTCTTTCTTCTTCTTTTTTTTTTTTTTTTTTAAATATTTTATTTATTCATTTTCAAGCAGAGAGAGAGAGAGAGAGAGAGAGAGAGAGAGAGAGAGAGAGAGAGAGAGAGAGAAAGGAGTGAGCACCAAGGCCACCACCTTGTGGGTCTGGCCTATGTGGGTCCTGTGGAATTGAACCCGCAGCCTTGGGCACTCGAGGCAAGTGCCTTAACCGCTGAGCCATCTCTCCAGCCCTCTTTCTTCTTTTTTTAAAAATATTTTATTTATGAGAGAGAGAGAGAGAGAGAGAGAGAGAGAGAATGAGAATGGGTGTGCCAGGGCCCAGCCACTGCAAATAAGCTCCAAACGCATGCTTGCACCTGGCTTTATGTGGGTACTGGGGAATCAAACTCGATCCTTCTACTTTGCAGGCAAGCGCCTTAACCGCTAAGCCATCTCTCCAGCCCACTTTCTCTTTCTTCATATGCTGTCTATTTCTACTAGTTAAAAAAAAAAAGAAGGAAGGGAGGGAGGGAAGAAAGAAAAAGAAAGGAAAGAAAGAAAGAAAGAAAGGAAGAAAGAAAGAAAGAAAGAAGACACCCGGGCGTGGTGGCAGAGGTAGAAGGATCCCCGTGAGTTCAAGGCCACCCTGAGACTACATAGTGAATTCCAGGTCAGCCTGGACTAGAGCGAGACCCTACCTCGAAAAACCAAAAAAAAAAAAAAAAAAAAGAGAGAGAGAGAGAGAAGAGAGAAAAGAAAGAGAGAAAGAAAAAGACAGAGCCTAGGAGTGGAAGGTCTGGAAGCTGGATTTTTTTTCTTTTTCTTTTTTTTTTTTTTTAATTTTTGGTTTTTGAGGTAGGGTCTTGCTCTAACCCAGGCTGGCCTGGAACTCACCATGATCCCCCTACCTCTGCCTCCTGAGTGCTGGGATAAAAGGTGGGCACCACCACACCAGCTTTGTTGCATTTTCTGATTTGATTGGCCCCTTGTCTTATTCCTCTGTACCTCAGTTCTCTTGAAACAGGAGCAATGCTTATGTAGAATGGAAGATAGTATAGTATAGACGGAGATTGATGTGCTTGCTTTTTGTCTCTTTATTTTTAAATTTGTTCATTTCAGAGAGAGAGAGAGAGAGAGAGAGAGAGAGAGAGAGAGAGAGAGAGAGAGAGAGAGTGTTTTTACCACGGCCTCTTGCTGCTGAAAATGAACTCCACTTTGTACATCTGGCTTTCTGTAGGAACTGGGGAATTGAAACCAGGCCAGCAGGCATCACAAGCAAGTGCCTTTACTGAGTTATCTCCCCAGCTCCAGTTTGGTATTTTAAACAAATATTTATTTATTTTGATGGGCTGGAGAGATGGCTTAGTGGTTAAGGCACTTGCCTCCAGTGCCTAAGGCCCTGGGTTCAATTCCCCAGGACCCACATAAGCCAGACCCACAAGGTGGTGGCCCTGGTGTGCTCTCTCTCTCTCTCTCTCTCTCTCTCTCTCTCTCTCTCTTTCTCTCTCTTTCTCTCTCAGCTTGAAAAATGAATAAATAAAATATTTTAAAAATATTTATTTATTTTGAGAGAGAAAGAGGGGGAAGGAGAGAGAGAGAGGGCACACCAGGGCCTCTAGCCACTGCAGATGAACTCCAGACATGCACCACCTTGTGCATCTGGCTTTATGTGGGTACTGGGGAATCGAACATGGGGCCTTAGGCTTTGCAGGCAAGGGTCTTAACTGCTGAGACATATCTCCAGCCTCAGTTTTATATTTTTAAACAACAAAATTTTATTTTCAAGCAAGGGAGAGGAGAGAGAAAGAGAATGGGCACACACCAGAGTCTCTAGCCCCTGCAAACTCCAGATACATGGGCCTCTTTGTGCATCTGGCTTACGTGGGTACTGGAGAATTGAACCTAGGCAAGTGCCTTAACTGCTTAGCCATCTCTCCAGCCCCAGTTTTATATTTTTTCAAGCAGGGTTTCACTCTAGCCTAGGCTGACCTGAAACTAACTCTGTAGCCCAGGCTGGGATTAAAGGTGTGTACTACCACGCCCAGCCTTGTGTCTCGTTTATGGTCCATTGACTGCTGAGGAAGCTCACTGGTTCTCATGTACTTTAAATAAAAAGTTTTTATGGGCAACTTCCATATACATAGACAATATATTATGCTTACAATCCCCTCCCGCCATCCTTCCTTTTTTTCCTCCAGATCCCCCTCCACTGAATCACTTTTCCAACTCTTCAGTTTTGATGTCATCATTTTTTCCTTCCTATTATGTGGGTCTTGTGGAGGCAGCCTCAGACACAGTGATGCCATGAGCACCAAGGCACTTCGTGTCTGGAAGCAGGATTCTAAGCACTCCCCCCTCCTCTTTGGGCTCTTGCATTCTTTCCCCCACCTTTTCCACAATGCTTCCCATGTGCTTTTTTTTTTAAATATTTTTTTCTCAGTCTTTTTTATTTTATTTATTCATTTTCAAGCAGAGATACAGAGAGAGAGAGAGAGAGAGAGAGAGAGAGAGAGAGAGAAAGAGAAAGAGAGAGAGAGAAAAAACCAGGGCCACGATCTTGTGAGTCTGGCTTATGTGGGTCCTGGGGAATTGAACCTGGGGCTTTCGGCACTGGAGGCAAGTGCCTTAACCTCTGAGCCATCTCTCCAGCCCTCCCATGTGCTTTTGTGTTTGGACTGTAAAGTTTGTCTCCAGCTGCTTAGATTGTGTGTGTTTCATCTCAAGGATGAAACAGTTCTGCACGCCTGGTTAAGAATTTCTAAATGACTCTATGCACTGTTTTCTACCTATTTGCCACCCACCCATCCATGTATCCATCTATGTACCTGTCTATCTAATTTTCCTTCATTTCTTCATTTGCTGAGGATGACCTCAAACTTCTCATCCCCTACCTTCACCTCCCAAATACTGGCATTACAGGCCCGAGCCACCACACTCCATTTATATGGTGCTGGGATCGAGCCCAGGGCCTAGTGCATGCTAGCTGAGCACTCTACCAAATGAGTTACATCTCCAGCACTTCATATTTTTCATTTTTATATGCTGCTCCAGAATTCTGCCTAATATGCTTTGTATACTAAAAACATTATTTTTAAGGAAGTTCTGATTTTGAGGCCATCAAAATCCTCTGGAGATATTTGGGCTTGAATCAGGAGTTACACCTATAGATTGACAGTAACCTTGGACGCTGCCAGGGCTTTGTTCTTAGAATCCTGAACCTTGAATGAATGAAGGAAGACAGGGGAATGGAATGACAGTGGTTGAAGGAGTCTGTTAGGGGAAGAGAGTAGATAAGGTGTCTCTGAGAAACGTCAAGTCACTACCACCTCTGCGTGGAAATTGTGGTCAGAGGGCCTTTGTCTTGGGACAGATGCTGATTATTGCCCAATAGAGATCTGTTTCTGGCTTTTTGTTTTCTGAGCTATGAGCATGCATTGTAGTCCAGGCTGGCCTGGAAATTGCAATCCTCCTACCTCAGCCTCCTGAGTGCTGGGATTGTGTATGGACCACATGCCCAGATTCTAGCCCATCTTTTTAATTAAAAACTGAACCTCAGCCAGGTCGCACACCTTTAATCCCAGCACTTGGGAGGCAGAGGTAGGAGGATCTCGGTGAGTTCAAGGCCACCCTGAGACTGCATAGTGAATTCAAGGTCTGCCTGGGCTAGAGTGAGACTCTACCTTGAAAAACCAAAAGGAGAAAAACAAAAAACTGAACCTCCAGGTCAGCCTGGGCTAGAGTTAGACCTTCCCTCAAAAAACAAACAAACAAACAAACAAAAAACCACTTAACTTGACTATTAGCAAACCCCACCCCACCAACCTCCTTTCCCAGAGTGAAAGTGGCCTAAGACCTTCAGGGAGTAAGAATTAGTTCTTCAAAGAGCACACCATTGGGTGACCCTCGACTCTTAACACTCACTGCTCTTCTCTTTACCCATCTGTCACCCAAGCCAGGTGTGGTGGCTCCTGCCCATAAACCTAGCACTTGGGAGCGGAGGCAGGAGGATCACCACAAGCTTGAGGCCAGTCTGGGTCATATGGTGAGTTCAGAGCAGCCTCTTTAGCTATCATTGGATACCTGTGCACAGCTTAGAAGGCAGAAGGCATCCTTGAGGAGGCATTGAGTCATCTCCATCCAAAATCAAGTAAATTACACCCAAGAAAGTGCTTAGCCGTGCAGCTCATAGGCTGTGCAATGCATCATCTATTCCATTTTTTTGCGTATGTAGCAAACATTCATTGAGGAACTGGCACCACCATTGTTCCAGGTAGGGGAACAAGTCCACCTGTTACCTGGCTGCACCTATCCCGGAAGGTGCAGGCGCTGGTTTAGCAAGGGAGCATAGATAGGAAGGTTTCCCAGCTAACATTAAATCTCAGAATTTTATTTTAGTTTTTGAGACGGGTCTGATTGGATTTATAGCTAAGAATGACCTTGAACTCCTGAGCTTCTTGCTTCCACCTCCCAAGTGCTGGGATTACAGCATATGTCAACATAGTCACGTCAAAATTTCATTATTAAAGGAATCTATGCCTGCTGCTTCTCTTCTATTTTCCTTCTCAAGGTAGGGTCTCACTCTAGCCCAGGCTGACCTGGAATTCACCATGTAGTCTCAGGGTGGCCTCAAACTCACAACAATCCTCTTACCTCTGCCTCCCAAATGCAGGGATTAATGGTGTGCACCACCACGCCCAGCTCTGCTCTATTTTTTTTTTTTTCGAGGTAGAGTCTCGCTCTAGCCCAGGCTGACCTGGAATTCACTATGTAGTCTTCTCAGGGTGGCCTTGAACTAATGGTGATCCTCCTACCTCTGCCTCCCAAGTTCTGGGATTAAAGTCGTGCGCCACCATGCCCGGCTTCTCTGTTCTATATTTTAATGTTCATGCCAGCCTTCAGGTCCCAAACTATGAGCACCAGTCACTGTGCATGATGGGAACTCCACGATAGAGATACATATAGATGCAAGAGGCAGACGGAGCTCAAGATTCTGGCTCAGAAAATGGATTAGGTTCCTGTTGTGGTCAGCTTTCTAGTTGCTGCGCAGAAAGAACCCAAGCAAAGACGGCTGTGGAGGAATGGGTTTATTTGGCTTATGAACTCGAGGGGAGACTCCATCCTGGCAGGGAAAATGATGGCATGAGCAGAGGGGTGGACATCACCTCCACCACAGCACTGGAAACAGCGGCAGGAAGGTGTGCCCAACATTAGAAAGGGGAAGCTGGTTTATAACCCTCATAAGCCCGCCCCAACAACACAGCTCTAGCGAGGTTCTAATTCCCGAACTGCAATCAGCTGAGGATCGATCATTGAGAACACATTCATTTGTTTGTGGGGGATACCTGGATCAAACCATGACAGTTCCTAATACTCCAAGGAAGACAATTTATCTCCAGTGCCTTTCAGTATTTGCATGTATAAGTTACTTCCAAGCTGAAGACATTTATTTTAAAAAAACCCACCAACATCCTAATGAAGTAACTAAGATTTTTGAAGTGTCATAAATAACCTACAGCTATCATTATTGAGCTAAATCCATAGTTCACAATCTGGGATCTACTTCCCACCCCCGGGGTTAGAAAAGAAATCTATGCCTGCTGCTTCTCTTCTATTTTCCTTCTCAAGGTAGGGTCTCACTCTAGCCCAGGCTGACCTGGAATTCACCATGTAGTCTCAGGGTGGCCTCAAACTCACAACAATCCTGGGTTGAGTTAGACAGTAATTTGTGCATAGTACTGCTCTGTCCTTTCTCACTATCTGCTGCTATGGTGTAGTGCAATCCAAAAGAAAATTCTATGAAAAGTCATCTCACTATGACTTGCCTCAAACCATGAGGTAGGCAAGTGGCCTTGCTCTAGAGGCGAGAAAAGAGAGACTTGGAAGTGACCTGCTGCTCAGTCACTGTAGTCCTCTTAGCTTCACTGTATTATTATTACATTTTAATTTGTGTTTGAGACAAGGTCTTGCTTTGTAGCTCAGGCTGGAACTCATATCAGTCCTCCGGCTTCAGCCTCCAAAATACTGGGATTGCAGGCATGAGCCACCTCAATCGGCCCTAGAAAGCCCGACATTGATTTCTTTCTCATTGTTGTGTATAAATACCCAACCTGAAGCAAAAAGTATAATTCATTTCCAGTTCCAATCTGGGTGGCAGAGGTAAGAGGATTGACATGAGTTGGAATCTACCGTGAGACTACATACTGAATTCCAGGTCAGCCTGGGCTACAGTGAGAACCTACCTCAAAAAGTTTAAAAAAAAAAGTTAAAAAAAAAAATGGGGCTGGAGAGATGGCTCAGTGGTTAAGGCACTTGCCTCCAGTGCTTAAGGCCCCAGGTTCAATTCCTCCAGACTCATATAAGCCAGACCCACAAGGTGGTGGCTCTAGTGTTCTCTCTCTCTCTCTTTTTCTGCTTGAAAATGAATAAATAAAACATTTAAACAAACAAAAAACATTGACATTCAGCTTACAGTTCCAGAAGGCAGAGTCCATCATGGTAGGAAAGCTACAGTCACCTCAAGAAGACAGCCGGTGGGACTTGGCCCTCCCCAGTGACCTCCAGGAAGGCTTTACTTCCTAAAGGTTCCACAACCTTTCTGAGCAGTGCCACCAGCTGGGGACTAAGTATTCAAACACACCATGAGCCTGTGGGGGGAGGGGCATTTTCCATTCCACCTCTGACCCCCATAAGCTCTGTGGCCATTTCGTGATGCAACATACATTCAGTCCCACTTAATTTTAAAGTCCCCATAATTTCCCCCAGTCTCGGCACTCTTCAGAAGGCCCGTCTCCTCTGAAACTTGGGTTGTCTCAACTGTGTGCCGGGCAAAGACCAAATCCTACAGCCCCATGGCCACTATCTGGACTCAGAATCATCTGGGCTCCAAACGCTTGGGTAGCTCTAGGCCTCTAGTCGAAATAGCCTCTAGTCCAGGCTGACCTGGAATTCACTCTGTAGTCTCAGGGTGGCCTTGAACTCATGGCGATCCTCCTACCTCTGCCTCCCAAGTCCTGGGATTAAAGGCTTGCACCACCACGCCCAGCTGGTTTTTCCTTTTTCATCCTCTCAAAAAAGCTCAAAGCCATAGAGGAAGTAGAAGTAAAAATCTCATGGGTGATGGGGAGACTTCAATTCAGTAACTAATTCCCCTTGGCTTTCCACCCCTGTGTAGGTCCAGGTGAACTCATGCAGCAAGCCTGTGGCTCTGAGGCCCACCTGCCCCTGGGTCCCCCTCCTGTGGTGCATATCAAACATGTCCAAACAGAGCTGCTCTGCTGGTGAGGAGAAGACCCTCAGTCTCTCTCCTGAGCTGGACCTTTGTCCCATCTAGTTGGTCCCTGAGGGAACTCTATGGAATCCTGAGCTGACTGGTTCGGGAATGTTTGAAGCTAGTAGTGTATGAGGCTGAGTGCTGGCCTGAGTTTCCACACAAGCCTTCTCTAACTCCTGTCCCTAAGGTGAGAGACAGAAGAGGCAGGCAGGCAGGCAGTCTTGCAAATGGGGCTCCTGGAAGCCCTCACCACCACCCAGGCTGCTTCTCCAGTCACACCTTCACTGTTTCCTGGGGAGTGAAAAGGCTGGAAGTGTAGCCCATTGACACAGCATGTGCTTGGCAGGCATGAGGTCACCAACACCAAAACCAGGGCAAACCCAGATAACAACAAAAGTATACATATACATATATATATGTATATATAATTTTTCTAAGGCCCAGGCTGACCTTGAACTCTCTGTTTCCCAGCTTCCCGAGTGCTGGGATTACAGGCATAGGCCTACATCCAGACCTTAAAAAAATCCAGTTAGCATTAGTACATTAGTAAAGCAGGCGCTAAATGAATGAAGTGGCTTCCTGCCCTCTTTCCTTGAAGTTACACCCTTTCCCTCCTTGGCCTACCTTGACCTTCTGAACACACCTCCGCTTAGTACCAAGCACACTTTGTGCTAGTTATATTGCTGAGAAAAGCATTTGGGGAAATGCCCCTTCGTTGGACTGTACTCCAGGGAGGGAGTGTCATGTTTTTCTTCTGCCGCAGGTGCTTGGCCCACAGTAGCTGCTCCATTGGCTGCTGAATGAATAAACTCATATCAGCCAATCAGGGCTGTGTGTGAGGTCATTGCAGGTCACCAGATACACAACATTACGTGGCAGAAAGTGTGGACTGGACTTCCAGCACCATACTAACTGTGAGATTGCTTCCAAACCTCAGTTTATTCACTTGTACAATAGAGAAAAAAGAGCTGGCATTGAAGACACTGAAGAGAGCTCTCCCTCCCTCCCTCTCCTCCCTCCCCCCCCCTCTTCCTCTCTCTCTCTTCCCCCATCCCGGGGTCTGGGCTCAGGGTTCGATTTTTTTTTAAAATATTTTATTTATTCATTTTCAAGCAGAGAGAGAGAGAGAGAGAGAGAGAGAGAGAGAGAGAGAGAGAGAGAGAGAGAACAGAGCTACCACCTATGTGGGTCCTGGGGAATTGAACCAGGGGCCTTAGGCACTGGAGGCAAGTGCCTTAACCGCTGAGCCATCTCTCCAGCCCTAGGGTTCGAGTTTTGTGTGAGGATATTGTATGGCCCTGGGGCTCAATCTCTACCCACCCCCAGACCTGGGGCAGAATGAGTCCCTCCACCCCTGTTGGGCCTGAAGGGACATCCCTGTTCCTGTAGCCTCCAAAGCATTCTGGTCTCCAGGGCCAAGAAGCTTCTGGAGGGCTGGAGAGATGGCTCAGCGGTTAAGGCACTTGCCTCCAGTGCCTAAGGCCCCGGGTTCAATTCCCCAGGACCCACATAAGCCAGACCCACAAGGTGGTGGCCCTGGTGTACTCTCTCTCTCTCTCTATCTCTCTCTCTGCTTGAAAATGAATAAATAAAATATTAAAAAAAAAAGAAGGGCTGGAGAGATGGCTCAGCGGTTAAGGCACTCGCCTCCAGTGCCTAAGGCCCCGGGTTCAATTCCCCAGGTCCCACATAAACCAGACCCACAAGGTGGTGGCCCTGGTGTTCTCTCTCTCTCACTCTCTCTCTCTGCTTGAAAAAAAAAACTTTTTTTTAAAAAAAAAGAAGCTTCTGGAGAGGGTGGCCTGCTGAGCCGAGTAGCCTTCCAGGGTGAGTCACCCAGTCCATGGCCAAAGGGCTCAGCCCTGGAGGCGCACTTTTTGGCCATGTAACCTTGGACAAGTCCCTGGAGTCTGAGTATGATTCCTTCAGCTCCAAGAGGAAGCCAGAGGATCCGCTCTTTCCAGCGCTAACATCCTGTGAGCCTGTGTTGGTATTCTCTTTGCTCTTCAAGCTTATATAATCGTCACTAGAGAAAACCATCCCGTGTGGGAGAGAGTGCCCAAGCAGGATGCCAGGGACGGGCAGTCAGCTTTGGGAGCATTTGCGTTAAATCTAGAGCCCGCTTCACCGGGTGCTGCTCTCCAAGGTGCTGTGGGTGTCTTCTAAGACCTCTCAAACTCCCCTTGTCACACCAGGAGTTTTGAACCTTCTATGAACTCCACTAACCCATCCTCATTCCTCAATATGGATCACTCACTTTTCTTAGCTTTAACCTTGTGGGTCTGGCTTATGTGGGTCCTGGGGAATTGAACCTGCGGCCTTAGGTACTGGAGGCAAGTGCCTTAACCGCTGAGCCATCTCTCCAGCCCTCTTACAGAGTTTTGACTGTGTTTAGTCCTTGGGTGTAGACAGGATATGCAGCTCCAGTAGAAGAAGCACTCAGCACCAGTACTGAGTTCCATAAACATCACTCAAAGGAAGCACAGACAGAACCTGTGTGTCTGTTCCACAACTGAACTATAACCCCAAAGTAGTTCCCGCCCTTCACCGTAGTGGTAAGCAGCAGCCAGTGGGAGGGCTTGGAAGGACCCTCTGAGTGAGGGATGTGGGTGGAGGGTCCAGTCGATTATACCTGGAAGGTGCAGCATGTGAACTGAGGCGCCCAGTTAGGCACTTCCAAAGAAAAGGAGGGCTGCAGGTGCCATGTCACAGAGACGTCATAGGAGATCTGGGTGTGGTGGTGCCCACCTGGAACCCTAGCACTTGGAGGTGGAGTCAGGAGGAGCAGGAGTTCAAGGCCAGCCTGAGGAACATACAACCCTGCCTCAAAAACAAACAAACAAACAAACAAACAAACAAACAAAAAAACCCCACACAAAACCAATGGCTCAGTGGATAAAGCTCATTCTGCCAGAAGCCATCAGCAGTTGTAAGGTGGAGAGAGGAGGATTTCCCAGAGTTCACAGCAAGCACAGCAGTCAACAACAGTCCTCTGGCCTTCATATGTGCTCTGTGGCACATGCACCTGGACTCACACACAAGCACATAAAACATTAAAACAAAACTAAATGAAAAATAAATAATAGAAATAAATAGGAGAGCCAGCAGCCCCTCTGCTTATTGGCCGGGCTGGTGGGAAAGGAACAAAGCAGAGTTAATCCAAGTGTAATACTCCTGAAAATCAGGCTGGAGACAGCCCATCTGTAGCTGTGATGCCTGCCTGTGTGACACCCCACACACTGGATACAAATACCACGCTGCACAGCCACTTGCTAGTCATGTATAATGCATGTACAGTTGGTGACCTCTACAGAGCTTCTCCATCTCCTTGTCTATATTTAGACTTTCCCTACTACTGCTAAAACCTGAAAATGTTAATTTTCTTTTTATTCAAAACCACGCATGATTTGAAATTCTTTCCTTTCTTGATTACACATTAACAGCAGCTTACTTACTAACAATGTTTCCTGAATAAATCAATATAAAAGACCTTAATATTTATACAGAGAGGGTTGCATTAATCCATCCTCACATCTGGCCAACATGTCAACATGTCAAGAAGCTAAGGTATGATTGTAATAAACCTGAGGCCAGCCTGGACTACTGAGTCAGCCACTCTTAAAAACACAAAAAAGGGGGCTGGAGAGATGGCTTAGCGGTTAAGGCACTTGCCTCCAGTGCCTAAGGCCCCGGGTTCAATTCCCCAGGACCCACATAAGCCAGATACACAAGGTGGTGGCCCTGGCTTGCTCCCCCCCCTCTCTCTCTCTGTATCTCTGGTAATAAATAAAATATATTAAAAAAAAAAAACACAAAAAAGGGCTGGAGAGTTGGCTCAGCGGTTAAGGCATTTGCCTCCAGTGCCTAAGGCCCCGGGTTCAGTTCCCCAGGACCCACATAAGCCAGACCCACAAGGTGGTGGCCCTGGTGCTCGCTCTCTCTCATCTCTCTGCTTGAAAATGAATAAAATAATGTTTAAAAAAACACAAAAAAAGGGCAAGTTTTAAACTCACACATCAATTTTACCATTTTTCTAAATTACGCTTTTACTTGAATAAACAGATTCTGAGATGTAAATACTCCCATTATGGTCAATTTCAAGCAATCACTGCCATCACTGAACAGCGAGCTGGGAGGTCTACAGAATAAGCACTCATAGGAGGGTGGAAGTGATTGAGGAAATTTCAGAACATAGTAATATTGTAGAAGTTTCCCGTGACAAACAGACAAAGCCGTAACAGCAAGAGGAGAGTGGAGTTTCATATATATAAATTTAGGAATTTACGCCTGTGGGCCAAGCATGGATGAAGCATTAGCCCCGAGCCTCAGTTGACCAAGGGGTTTTAGAGTAGGGTACCAAGGTGTGTGTGACAGTAGACATGTAAATTAACAAGCAAAAGGAAGCTGATGCCTACACCTAGCAACTTACACATTTACAATGGGTTCCAGAGAGGCTCAGATAATCCTCCCCAGGTATTCTCTGGCCTCATCTTTTTTTTTTTTT
>PVHP010041648.1:0-15326 GCA_004024765.1 Zapus hudsonius | reverse complement strand
CATTCCTTCCTCATTCTGTCAGTTTCATTCGTGGGGGGTTTTGTGGTCTTCATCCAGGTCATCAGAGTTCACTCCCCTGAGAACGATTTCACGTTTACATAAATGGACAAGCGACCAGGAAACCTGGACAAGTAGGTCTATTTGCTTCCAGTTTCAAAACTGCCCCATGAAGTCTCGTGCTTTTTTTTCTTCTTCCAGAGGCTGCAGTCAGAGATGGGGTTCTGGTTTGGTTTTCGTTTTGTGAGACAGGGTCTCACTCTATAAACCAGACTGGCCTCAAACTCTTGGCAATCCTCCTGCCTCAGACTCCCAAATTCTGGGACTACAGGAGTAAGCCACCATATCTGGCCTTATGTTCTCACCCTGAAGCTTGAGGGCCAGATAAGCTCAGAGAACACTGTAGAAAACCAGAGACCCTGCCTCTAACAAGCAGAAAAGCAGTGTCCTCTGGCATCCGCTCGTGTGTCATAGCATGTGTGTCCACAGGCACACCCACGATGCATACATGTCATATCCACTGCTAAGCACAAAAAATTAAAAATTAAAAAAATATAAAGAAGCAAACCTGGGCTGAAGAGATGGCTTAGCGGTTAAAGAGTTTGCCTGCAATGCAGAAGGACCAGAGTTTGATTCCCCAGTGCCCATATAGAGCCAGATGCACAAGAGGGCGCCTGTGTCTGGAGTTCATTTGCAGTGGCTGGAGGCCTAGTGCGCCCATTCTCTTTCTCTCTCTGTCTGCCTCTCTCTCTCTCTCTCAAATAAATAAAGAAAATATTTAAAAAATAAAAAAGAAGCAAATCTATAGCACAGAAATTTTAATATACTCTGATGAAATTTAATTTCCCTCTTCAGAGAAAGATAAATTTATAAAAATAACCTTTCCTATTGCCAATAATACTAAGATATAACTGTATTTTACTAGCCATATACAAATCAGGTACTATATTAGTGACAACCTAAACATAAAGGCAGCAGGTAGTCTGACAAGCAGGTTCTGAGGTGTGGCCAGAAGCGTGTTCTGAAGGACCAGGTGGCCATCACGAAGCCTGAGCCTCACTCCACCGCAGGAGTGTGGTCATGTCCATACACAGCATTTCAGTGGACAGATTTGCAAACACCCATTCACTGAGTTAATATTTACTTAACACTTACTATGTTTAAAGTTCTGTGGAATTCAGAGATTGCAATCTGGCGCCTCAAAGGTCTTAAATTCTTTCATCAGACAGTGGGGATAAAGTTTCTAGTCAATATGGCGAGCAGAAACGACAGACAAGGACCGACTGTTTCAAAGACATGGACAAACCGAGCGGGAGATAACCAACAACTGTTTAAAAAGAAAGAAAAATTTCAAACCAAGATAAATAAACTCCTGCCTGGGCTGGAACTGTAGCTGTACTCAAAGACAAATGAAAGACTGTAAAGACACACAAAGCTGTTCGGTCAGGATATAGTCTAGTTGTCATTGGACAAAGAGTCTGATGACCCACAGAGAAGAAAGAGGCCTGCCTCACAACAGGAAATCCAACTCCCAAGGTCACTCCACAGCCTGGGAGATATGGCATTCAAATACGAAACACCCAGGTAGCATCAGGTCCCCAAGCCAGAGTAGACACGGTGACACCATGGGGGCAGACACGTGACACCCTGGCACCATGACAGCTTGGGACAAAGAAAAACTGCCCTGTTTGCACTATCCTGCTCACCCAGGACCTATGTTCAATAACCCTACTACAGAGGCCCTCAGAGTCTCGGAGTTAACAACAAACAAAAAATCCATTTACAAAAAGACACAGCTGATGCAAGTGACAAAATCAAACAAGAGTTCAACAGTCTAAAACAATTTATAAATATATTTAAATGTTTAGGGAAAAAATCAAAATATAGAACAGTATGAAAGGATGGCAGGTAAATTTGAAAAAATATATATATAAAACCCTCTGAAAGTGAAGGAAGACAAAAAGGAAGATAAATATCAATTAAAATGAAATGTCAATGGACTTTCAAAATACAATATACAAAAATCAACTCTATTTCCAAATATTGTAATGAATACTTAAAACAATCTCATCATTTACAATAGCACTGAAAATATTTAGGAATAAATTTTATGACTATGAATGTTAGATTTGTATACTAGAAATATAAAATAACAGTGAAAGAAATTAAACAAGACCCAACTAAACATAAATTGTGTTTATGGTCAGAAGATTTATTACTTCAATGGCAATACTTCCCCAAACCACCTAGAGATAAAACACCATCTCCACGAAGTTCACCTGGCTGACCTTCCAAGAGGAAGTCCTTCAACAAACAGTGTAAAATAACAAACTTGGATAAATAAAATATTAACTCAAGTGAATTAAGTATATAAACATAAGAGCTAAAGTACAAAATTCTGAGGGAAAAAAGCAAATATATAGGTAAATCTCCAACCATAAAAAGCTGGGCATGGCCACACACATCTGCAACCACATGGGGTTGGAGTGGGGACTAGAGAGCCCTTGAGGCTTACAGACCAACCAACACACACACACACACACACACACACACACACACACACACACACACACACACATGACCTTTGCTTGAGCAATAGTGAAGTAGTGAAATTCTCCTCCTCTGATTGCCACATGCATGCATGCACACAGACACATGGCAAGCATATTTGCACACACATGTGTACACTACACATGACACCATATGCCACAAGGCTCTACACACACACACACACACACACACACACATACACACACAAAGCAAAGGAAACAATAAATAAGTTTTATATCATCAAAATAAAAAAAAAACTTTTGTGCTTTGAAAGATGCAACCAAGAGAGGAAAGAGAATCTCCAGAGAGAGAGAGAGAGAAAGAGAGAGCGAGAGAGAGAGAGAGAGAGAGAGAGAGAGAGAGAGAGAGAGAGAGAGACAGACAGACAGACAGACTGATTGACTGACTGACTGACTGACTGACTTGGGAAATGATGCATCTGAGGAGTCTGGTATTCAGAATAAAGAACACTTGTAGACCAACAAGAAAAGACAAATCACTAAATATACCAGTTACTTTGCTTGTTTCTGGGACAAAACACCTGACAAAAGCACCTTGAGGAAGGGAGGGGACATTCCATCAAGGTGGCAGGGCACCTGCTGTCAGGAAGCAGTGAGAGAGCAATGCTGGTGCTCAGCTCACTTTCCCTAGGGCCGTGTGGTCATAGGATAAGCTTGGGTGTTGGTCCTTGATTTCCACTGTTTGAGCCAGGGTCTCCCCTTGCTCACCACTGTGTTCCCCAGGCTTGTTGGCCCATGAGATTCTGGGACATTCTCCTGTCTCTGCCTCCCTTCTAGATGTAGGCACTGGAATTACAAATATGTTCCACAGCATCTGGCTTTTACACATTTGCTTGGCAAGTGCTTTATCCAGGGAGCCATCTCCCAGTCCCTCTCTTTCTCCTTGTGCGGTGTACGACCCCAGCCTATGGCATGGTGCTGCCCACGATAAGGGCGGGTCTTCCCAACTCAACTAACCAATCTAGAAACTCGCTCACAGATGTGCTCACAGGTCTGCCTCCTAGGCTATTCTAGATCCCAGCAAGCTGACAATCAATATTAAACATAACAAACAATTTTATAATGAACCAAGGATTTGAATGGTTCTCCAGAGATGAACAAATGACACCTGGGGAGATGGTGCCGTGGGTCAGTGCTTGGCATACAAGCCAGAGGATCAGAGTTCAGATCCCCAGCACCAGCATAAGGGCCAGGCAGCTAGGACATCCAGCCTGTGATCCTGGTGCTAAGGACCCAGCCCCAGGTCTTGTACTTTAATTATATTCAGAATAGTTATCAGAACTTTTGCTATCAGAAGCATTTACAAGATCAGACCAAGAAATGAGTGCTAATCCACCTGTCTAGCAAAGCAGATAAGCCAATACATTATAGTGTAAAAGCATTTATTTTTACCTATAAGTACTTGGCCATGACGCCTTTCATTTAAATGCTCCCTTGTCTTGCCCTATTAGCAGCGATTTTAAGCAGTTAAAATGCCAAGGTTAAACACTACTTACTAGCCATTATTTTCCTGCGCTCTACCTCTTGAATCCATTTACTGCCTCTGCCTCAGTTTTCCCTAGAGCCTACCTAACCCTCCCCCCCTCTCTAACAGATTTTTTAAACCAGACGTTTCTTATCAGCCAGTCCAGCTCCTCAGTTTACAGATGTCAGAAGTGACACAGAGACAGGTTTGATGATTTGTCCACAGCCCTGCTATCAGAAATAGCAGTGCCTGGGCTGAGCCTCAGGCCCCATCTCTAGTCCAGAGCCTCTCCCACAGCCACAGTCTACTGCTCTTGACCCCAGCCTCCACCTGAGCCGCCTGTCTTACATTTAACATCCATGCAGTGTTGCCACGTGAAAAGTCAGACCACTTGCCTCCTCAGAAAACTGGACTTTTACCTTGAAACGAATAGAGGGCAGACACAACGAAAACAGGTCACGCTAGCAATGCAACACCAATATTTTTCACACATATTTAATGTGGCTGATTCTAGGTCACTGAACAAATTATTTAAAATGTGATGCCTCAATTTTGGGAAAAAGCAAGGAAATCTATGCAAACAAAGAAGAAAGAGCATGCTTCACACTCTGGACTAGAAAGTGTCTTTGTCTCTCTTTGTTTCCACAGTGGGAAGAGACTGGCCCGCCCTCACAAAAGGATGTTGGAAATAGAAGATGTTGGAAATGAGCAAATTTACTTTGAGGCAATTTTTTTTTAAAAGGAAAAACAAAACAAAGCAGAGTTCCAAGCAGTGATTAATCTAGAAATACAGCAAAAGACTGGAAATTTTCTAAACGTTAAGCTAACGGTGATTGCTAGTTAGAAGCGCAGACTTACCAGGTAATGAAGTATATAATCAAACAATAAAAGAAGATTTAAAGCTATCAGAAAGATCTTTAAGGCAGTAAGTGACCAAAAAATGGATTCTAAAATCAGATGCACCATACAGCTCTAGGTATCTACACAACAAAGACTAGAAGGATCCATGCAAGATGTGTGGATAGCATTTCTTTGTGTTTTGGGCTATATACACATGCGAAAGTAAATGGACAGAATTCTGTGGAATATATATTTTTAATATCTTGTTGCTTTAACCTTTCCCATTCTCACATCCACTCTGCATTTGTGGAATCTTATTAAAACCAAGATCTTCCCCAGGGTCCTTGGGTGTCTGCATCTGCCTGAATGGCTGCCTCCTGCAAGCGAGAAGCCCCTGGAAGCTTCCTCTGTCTGGCTGATCTGGGAGTGAGATCCTGTTAGCAACCTCAAACAAGATGCTTAGTCTTTTGGTGTTTTTAACTGACAATTCAAATGTTTCCTCAGATCCTGACTGAGCACAGAACAAATTTCCCTTGCCTAAAAACCCCAGTTCTACTAAAGATCATTGCCTACTATTGGAGGGCCTAGGCAATGCTTTCAAACTAAGGGCTGAGACCAAAGCATGAAGGGTGAAAGTCGAGTTAGTGGCCTGATTAAATATTTATTATTTATTCATTATTTATGAGAAAGCAAATATGGAAGTGCCAGGGCCTCCTGCCACTGTAAACGAACTCCAGACACATGTGCCCCCTTTGTGCATCTGGCTTTACATGAGTACTGGGGAATCAAACCCAGGCTTTCAGGCTTTATAAACAAGTGCCTTTTAACCGTTGAGTCATCACTCCAGTTTGTGACCAGCAGTTTTTAGCCAGGAGAAAGTTTTCCTTCCATGGGGGGACCCATTTCCCTGTGGAATATCACATTAATCAGCCTACGGCAACCCACAGCTGCTCCAATTCCTGTGAAAATGGACAAAAGATTCACGAGGCTAAAGATGTAGCTCAGAGGTACAGTGTGTGTATTCAGCATGAAAATATCTAAAACATTGCAACACTTTGTGGTACCAACAGTGTTTACATTATTTTACTACAATCACCAGAAAGAGGAAATAAGCATACTGAAAGAGGGTATTCAGAGAACAGAAAAAATTCAACAGAGGGTTAAAAAGTTATCTTTTGATGTGTAGGGTTTTGAGAGCTTCTTTTTTTTTCTCTTTAGGTTGTTCATTCTCTACATAGAACACATCTCACTTGTATGTTTTTTAGAGCATCCTCTTATCTGTCGTGATCACTGTTCATCTTTCTTTATGCCATGATGTGTTCTATAGGGCCTGCGAGGCGAGGCGCTGTGGTTACTGGGTTTAGTTGAGTAAGGAAGAAACACAAGAGAGATAGCAGCCTCCTTCTCTACTGAACCTTTTTAGGCCTTTAAGATCCACATCAAAGCCATGTTGAGGGAAAAGGCTGAGTCGGTGGACAACAGCAGCAGGAGAGTGTGCCAAACACTGGCAAGGGGAAGCTGGCTATATACACTGCCTCCAAGAGGCTCCAGTTTCCATACTGCCATCAGCTGGGGGCCTAGCATTCAGAACACATAAGTTAATGGGGGACACCTGAATCAAACCACCACATTCTGTCCCTGGTCTCCATAAACTGATAACCATTCATGCTGTAAAATGCAGTGCACACAGTCCAACTTTAAAAGTCCCCATAGTTTATTTTGTTATCAATTTCAATGCTATTCAGACATCCCCAAAGTCCACGGTCTTTTATCTGAGCCATAATACCAAAAAAAAAAAAAAACCAGAATAAACATTCACACTGCAAAAGATGGCATAGAGCATAGCAAAGAAATATTGAACCAATACAAGATTTAAAATAAACAGGGCAAAGAGTAAACTCTGTAGCTCCAAGACCAACAACCCTAACCAATGACAAGTCTCTGGAGTTCCAACTCCGTCTCTCCAGCTAGGCTACTCGAAGTCCCAGAAAACTTCTTCCAGTGCTGGCAGCTCTCCTTGGTAACTATCTCATAGTCCTGGCATCTCCAGTGGAACTTCACTGCAACCCAAGGTTCATCTTCTGGATCCATTAGGCCTCCACACAGATAATCCAACAAGCCTGGTTCATACTGCCTGTGGCCGTTTTCAAAAAACAAAACTGCATTGTGAATTCAATGATCCTCTCTTTCCTGCATTTGTTATACTCCACAGTACCAGGTGGGCTGCCAATTTGTTAATCTAGGGGAGAATAAAGCTGACATTCAAGAGCAGGCCCACTCCTTCAGTCTCCAGGTCCCTTACTTTCAAGAGTCTGCATCGTCCTGCTGTCCCAATGCAGATCAGCTGGCCCAATCTCAATGGTTGTAATCTCTCAAAAACTGCAGCTGAATGGGCAGCAGTTTTGGCCCAAAGATTTCATATCTTTCTATGTCCTTTCCATCTGCTCACACCAGTCCATTTCTACACAATGCAACCCTGCACAAGTTCTCAGGGTATTGGGCAGGCAGGATGCAGCAAGCTTCTCACATAAACTGCTTCTAGCCTAGTCCAATAAAGTTCTTTCTCACCCTAAGCCAAACCTCACCGTTCATAGTTCTTTCTGCATTCAGGTCTTTCAACTCTGACCAGAATGGTTCATGAAGCTGTACTTACAGCACTGCAAGGCATCTCTTAAGCTGAGGTTTCAAATCCTTCCACATTCCTCCTGCAAATCAGTTCCAAAAGGCCAAAACCACAGAATCTGGTTTCTAGCAGTAATGAATCTACTTCTTGGTACCAATTTTACTATTACAGGCTACTTCTTGTTGCTGGCAGAAAGCACCCAACCAAAAGCAGTTTATATTGGAGGAAGGGGTTTATTTTGGCTTACAGACTTGAGGGGAAGCTCCATGACAGCAGAGGAAACCATGGCATCAGCAGATGCTGGACATCACCTCCTGGCCAACATCAGGTAGAAAACAGCAGCAGGAGCGTGTGCCAAACACTGGCAAGGGGAAAATGGCTGTAACTCCCCTTAGCCTGCCCCTAATAACACACCTTCAACAAGGTTCCAGTTCTCAAACTGCTATCAACTGGGGATCAAACTTTGGGAATACATCTGTTTATGGAGGACACCTGAATCAAACCACCACAGGGGGTTAACTTAGCTACTATGCATGATTGAATATGTAAGCAGGGGGGTTGCCAGCCTAAGGACGGGTAGCTATTGCAACTGTCCACATCCTGAGGTCCAAGGTTACAGTGGTGGCTGCAGTCACACAAAGGGATGGATAGACACAAGCAGTAATAAACAGTGATGCAATTATAGGAGCAATTCCCGGAATACTTTCAAAACTCTAGCCTTAAAGAACAAGTATGAAAGTCCAGTCAAATCAGCTAGGGTTACTTAGCTTCTTATTCTAGGGCTCAGTGGACACCATTCCACATTCCATCAAAGAACAGCATCCTATCCTGTAAGAAGAGAACACTAAAGGCCGAACAGTGATCCAAGAAAGAAAGAAAATTAAACTCCAATGACACACGAGCCTCAAAAACAATCCAGACTTCAGCAGTGTGTACTGCCAACCCGGCTGCTGGTTCCGGCCACACTGGATGATCAAAGTATAAAACGAAGAGGGGTTTTTCTTGTTTTCTGCAATACTTTTCCCTCTCTAGCGAACAGTGTGACCCTATTGAGACACAGGCCTGGCACAGATGCTTTGAGTCATGTTAGCTTCCATGGTTTATGTGAGTGCAGACAGGGCCTCTAAGCTTGAGGTCTCCTATAGCTCAGAGCTGCCCCAGAGAAGCTTGGTTGCAGATCTCAAAAAGCAAATTTTTAATATTTTATTTATTTAAAAGCAGAGAGAAATAAAGAGAAGAGAGACAGGCAGAGAGAATGGGCACACCAGGGCCTCCAGCCACCGCAAACAAATTCCAGATGCATAGGCCACTTTATTCCTGCTTTACATGGGTACTCGGGAATCAAACCTGGGTTGTTGACCTTTGCAGGCAAGTGCCTTAACCACTGAGAAATCTCTCCAGCCCATCTTATGGAGCAGTCAGAACGGTCAGGCACAAAGGAGGGAGAGAAAGGATGGGAAAGAGATGATACAAATGAAGGAAGATGCTGAGAAAGTAGACTCAAGGTCATTGGCACTAGAACTCAGAGATGGAAACCACAAGCCAGAGAGAGCCATCTTCAAGTTTCAGGTAATGTTCCAGGTAAGGTGTGCCATTGTGTCTCCTTTCACCCAAAACACATGCAAGTGATGGGCTCAGGAGAGGCCTCAGGATGGTGATGAAAGCCACCTCCATGCTGAGGACTGCCAGCACACACCTGGCCCCAGGAGGGAAATGGAAGGACAGATTCTCCAGATAGCTCCAGACAGAAAATACATTGAAAGGGAAAGACAAGCTGCTTGCAACTCCTGGGTGGCATAGCCCCTTGGTAAGCTCTGGAAAACCACCAGAGTGCCAGGTGGTCTGTCAGTCCCAAAGATGGCAGATAAGGCACAAATCCACTATATATATGGGTTTCCCAGATAAACAGTTCTATCCCGAAAGTCTAAACAGAATTCTAACCACATTGAAAGAAGAATTTCCTCACAATACCTTTGAGTAAACCACGTGAAATTAACATTTTTGTATGTCAAAGGAAAAAGTCAGATACTAACAAGGCACATAGATTGACAATACATACTTCCAGCTTTCATTCTGTAGGAAAGGGGCAGGTAATTTTTTTTTCCTAGCAAGATCACAGAAAATATAAGCTTTCAGGGCCAAGAGACAAAACAGGTTATGTTGATACTTATATAGCCATTTAAAAATATAAAATCTACCCTCAGCTCCCACAAAAATAGGTGCCAGCCATAGTGTGCCCATCTCTGCTCTCTGGTACATGGGCTCACATTTTATTATCCTTATGCTGATCAATGAGAAAATTGCTCATTTCAAAGCTCAGAGATCTTCGAGCACTTAGGAAAAGCTGTTTACCCAATCCTGCTGGTCAGAATTCCTACTCTGTGGTCAGCAGTCTTTTCTCGTGGCTACTTAAATGCCACAGCTTTCAGTGCTCTGGCAGGCTTTCTTCATAAACGACCGTCTGGCTAAGGGCTTGGGGGTGGTTCTCACTTTTCTAGTAAGAAAACGAAAACCGAGCCATACATGGAAAGGGCACTGAAAGATAAATGTAAATAAACATGACTGTGGAGCAAAAGCCCCGTAGGGCATAACCCAAGTACCCCTGATTTGAGGCCAAAATTCTAGGGGGTACAAAGGGAAGTAATAAAAAAATGAGTATCTATACAGCTGGCCCCAACATGGAGGACTGAGGGGAGCAAAAGTCTGGGGTCAAGGGAGATGGCTCAGCAGTTAAAAATGCATGACACGAAGCCTGCCAGCCTGGGTTCAATTCCCCAACACCATGTAAAGCCAGCTGCATGAGTGGTGCATGTGTGTGGTGTTTGTTTACAAGAAACACACACGCACCACTCATGCACAAACACACGTGTGTGCAAATAAATAATATTTTTAAGAGTCTGAGACAAAGTACTGTTGACATTAATAAAAGAAGGTTACTGAAGGGGATTGGGGGGGTCACTTCTTTCCCCGTGTTAATCATGGATGAAGACTAACAAAAGGGTACAAGCAGCAGTCTACCAAAGCCTGTTAGACAAGTTGAAGTGTTGAAAGACACCAAGGCCTCCCCCAAAGGAATGGAGAGCACCTCCTCCTTCAGGGAACAATGCTAAGATATTAAAAACTAGGCCACTCTGCCCAGTGCACACTAAGTGGAGGCAGACCCAGCCAACTTTTCTTCAGGACTACTGTTTTCATTTCAAAGGAACTAGAACATCACTGGGGAACTAGGGTCAGTCAAGTGTTTGCCATGCAAGCATGAAGACCTGAGCTCAATCCCCAGAATCCACACTTTAAAAAAAATGCTGATTATGGTACTTGTAATCCTAGCTCTGGGGAGGCAGAGTAGTTTCCTGGCCAGCACCAGGCAAATGAGAAATCCTGTCTCAAAAGTAGATGGTGTTCCTGAGGAATGACATCTGTAGATGTTTGATTCAGGTGTCCCCCAAAAACTTAAGTCTTCTGCATGCTTGATCCCCAGATGATGGCAGTTTTGGAATTGGAACCTTGTTATAGGTGTGTTTTGGGGGCGGGATTATGGGTGTCAGAGCCAGTTTCCCCTTGCCAGCATTTGGCACATTCTCCTGCTGCTACTGTCCACCTGATGTTGGCCAGGAGGTGATGTCCATCCTCTGCTCATGCCAACATTTTCTCTGCCATCATGGAGCTTCCCCCTCGAGTCTATAAGCCAAAATAAACCCTTTTCTCTCACAAGCTGCTTTTGGTTGGGTTCTTTTCCACACAGCAATGAGTTGACTACAACATCCAAGGTTGTTCTCTCTCTTACAAGTACATATGCATCCATATACATGTGCACACAAAACTGCATGTGCATGCATGCATGCATGCATACATACACACACCCCCTAAAAATATCACTGGGAAATGCATTTATGGCATTACTCTTTTAGAAAAAGTTTTTTATACTGTGGTATGAAAGCTTCTACATGAACGTTTGCATTGAAACACAGAAAGGTCATCATTTGGCCTTATGCAGCTAGTTGATTACAAAAATACCAATTTAGACTACATTTCTCACCAGTCACCTAAAAGGGGATTGATTTCATGCATTTCTAAAGATCTTTATTTATATGTTATAAACCTTCACCAGCCCAGTACCCTGTGCTATTATAAAAGGAGAGAAGGGAAGGGGAGAGGAAAAGGAAGAGAAAGAAAGCATGCATGCACGTGCATGTACACACACACACACACACACACACACACACACACACACACGTTGTCATACGTACATGAATCAAGACGCCAGTGAGCCTCCAGGTACCATCTGCCCATAGCCACAGTCAGCACATTGGCAGGGGCTTCAGCAGCTCCCAGGTGCTCAGTTAAGAGTGAGATTGTTCGCTATTGAGAGAGGGAACAAAAAAAGGTAGAAAGAAAACAGTCTTAGGATAATGATTACATTTTTTTCATTAAAATGCTAATGATGACCATAAGTTTCCAGATAACCCTGATTATGAATTATTCATAGTCACATGCAAGATGAGGTCTCTTTGTCCCTGCAGCCAGACAAGGAGCTTGCTGGGGATTAAATTGTGGCCCCCTGGACTAAGTGTGAATGAAAGCACAAGTCCCTGCATGCTCCTGGGTCGGGGCTGGTCTTGGCCGGTCCTCTTTGGATGTCCAGCAACCCCACCCATGCTGGGCTGACACTTCCTCGGCTCCTTCGATGTTGGCACCAGCAGGGCTCTTTGTTGGGACACCTAAACAATTATCCTTTAAACACTCTATAAAAGCACAAAAAAGACAAAAATAAAATTTACTATATGGGAGAGGCTATTGTGTCACATTGATTTAAGAAAACATTTAATTAAAGGATAACAAAAATTTAAAAACACACATGCACTGGGGAAGTATGTCAGTGGTTAAAGGTGCTTGCTTGCAAACCCTGAAAACAAGCCAGATGCACAAAGAGGCACATGTATCTAGAGTTTGTTTGCTGCAGTAAGATGCACCTATACTCTCGTCTTCTCTCTTTCCCTCCCTCCCTCCTTCCCTGGCCCTCTCTTAAATAAATTAATTTAAAAAATAAAACTATGATTAAAAAAAAGTACACACAGCACAATTGGACAGCTCAAAGAATAGATGTTTCTAAGTTGGACGTATCTATTCCTAAATGTCCCACAGAAGCCCCTTCATGCTGTCTTCTGAAAGTAACACTATTCACGGGTCAATTTTACACCGTTTTCTGAACAATAAACGGATTGGCTGCCATTGTACTGTATCACTGTGTGTCAAGCAATGGCTAATAAGCACCTGAGCTACACAGATGAGTATGATACCATCTCAGTTTCTAAGGAAAATGGTCTAATAGGCTGAGGAATATGCACAAGAGTGGCTGTGTAGGGCACTGGGGTTATTATAATGATTTGAGCTCATGTCCAGCAGGGCCTTCTAGCCCAGATATATGATATATATATATGTGTGTGTGTGTGTGTGTGTGTGTGTGTGTGTGTGTGTGTGTGTGTGTGTGTGTGTGTGTGTGTGTGTCAGGAACAAGAGCTGTCTGATACATCCTCAAGCTGGGCTGGAGTTAGCCAGGCTGGATGGGGGCAGAGAAGCAGCACGGTGTAACTCAAAGGTGAATAGACAGATCTAGAGGCAGGCAGCCGTGGGTTTCTGATGCATTACTCTCTCTGGATGGATGTAAATGGGCTGTCTAGTCGATACAATCATCCAGACAGGACAGGTAGGGTGGAGATTGGGACAGTGGAAGTGAGTAGGAAAATGAAGGGAGCAATTAGTATTTGGAAACATTCAGAATCTAAAATCAGAAGCCGGGCATGGTAGTGCACACCTTTAATCCCAGCACTTTGGAAGGTGAGGGTGAAGAATCCCAGTGAGTTCGAGGCCAGCCTGGGCTAAAGAGTGTAGTTCCAGGTCAGCCTGGAATACAGTGAAACCTTGCTCAAGGCATCCCCCTGCCAAAAAATGAAAAATACTTTCCTAATAACTCAGCACAAATTTTCAAACTGCAATACAAATAAATTACCTCCTTATTAGAATCTAAAAGAAGAACAACTTGGTCAACACATGCGAGTAGGCGGCAGAGACAACTGAAGGTGGAAGATACTGTGGAAGGAATAAGGAAGAGAGAAGGGTCAGTCTGGGGCAGGAGAAACTGAGGCACAGAAGATTCGGGAGGTGATGCCCAAGCGTTCTGGAGTATGAAGCCTGGGAAGAAGGAAAAAGACCACCAGAGATTATTATACAGACAGTGGCAGAGACCACATCATGGGAGGGCATCCCTGGGGCGATGAGGGCAGAGAGAAGATTGAAGGGTTGGTGCCCAAGAGACGCAAATAGTAACAAAACAGGCACAAGAAGAGAATGTGGAGAAAACCAAGCTGCGCTGATAGAGAGGTGTCATGGATTCTATAGACAAAATGAGAGACTGTTTTGATTGGACACTGGATATCGGAGAAGTCACTGGCCACCCAGACTGAGAAGCGCTGGAGTGAAGGGAAGGGAAGCAGAATGGAGGAGTCCACAAGAGACTAAGTGCTATGAGGTGGACATGGTTGTAGGGTAAAGAAACAGAAGAGGGACGAGGCAGAGACAATGGAGAGAGGTGTAAGGATGACTTAGATCCCAAGAGTCAGGAAAAGGGGCCAGAGTTTAGATGAAGGGGCTGACCTTGAAGAAAGAGAATATATATCCCCTGATATCAGAAGAGAAAGGATAAGTCTAGTTATGCCAAGTCCATAGTTAACAGCACTGAGATGCTGAGGGAAAGAGACCAAATGACAACATTCCTGAAAATACTTGGAAAGGCTCTTTGCTGAGACTGAGGTAACAAGTCAATATTTGAGGACGCAGATATTGAAATTCTTGGTCTCTGGCATGTGGCCCGCAAAATGTCTCTAGACAAACATGCGTGCCAGGAGATCCAAAGCTGGAAGCAGTATCTGTGAGGTCAGCACACCCAGGTATCCGTGGGCTCAGCACACCCATAGAAGTAAAAGAAGTGTACAAGCGAACGATTCCGGAGGCTCTGCTTTACAACTATGGGCCCTGCTCACCAACTCTTCTAAAGGTTTATTATAGTTTCATTAACCAAAACTGTCACTCAGCACCCTCCATTTGTCAGGAGTCTCTCCACTTCCAGCACTGGTCCTGACATGACCAGCCTAACAAGCAGGCACTAGCATGTAAAGGCAGAAGGAAGGGGAGGTAGAGTTGGTGGGGGCACCTGCCTGAGGCTTCCACTGAAGACACAACTGCCCACTTCAGGCTCCTGCACTTTCCTCCCCGGGGTTTTGGCAAATCCTGAAATGGAGGGGAGTGACGAAGTTCTCGGCGATGGGAAAAGTAGCAAAGTTCATTAGGAATCTAGAACAATGGGAAACAACTTTGAAAAGTATCTCCAGGCAGCCTCTGAAACCTCAAAAACCCTAGGGCTGCCCAACAGCGAGTATGTTCTGTATGGCAATGGGGTCCTGGATACCACAGCACCTCTCAGAACCATGCCGTATTCACTTAGGTCAGACATGATGGAGCAGATACCAGACGCCCACTGACTGGGACACCCATCTTTGTATCCCCAGAGCATGGGACATGGCCATCTGCCAAAACATGTGGAATAAATCAATAAACTAGTACATGAGTGAAAAGTGCTCACACCTAAGAGGTAAGGAGGCTGTCATGGTTGGCTCACATGCCACTAGGATGAACCTCCAAACCAGGCACAATTATGGAGGAAAGGATTTATTGACGCTAGAGATCCAGAGGAAATTACATAATGGTGAAGGAGCCTGGCCCCCTGTTTCACAGACCAAGGAGAGAGGAGAGGAGAGGAGAGGGGAGGGGGAGGGGG